>LPNX010682089.1:635808-760268 GCA_001517045.1 Pseudotsuga menziesii | reverse complement strand
ACCATGGGGGATGATGTCATCTACTAGAATGTAATTGGTTGATTTGTATAGTACATTTTGGTCCTTTTGAGGCCCATTTTTGACCTCAAATTCTCTCTAATGCCTGTCTTCTTCACAAAAGGTGTGGTGCTCGACTTATGAAGGAAAAAAATAAATGTTTTTAGAGACTTCTGGAAGATGTCCTTTGTGGAGCCTCATCACTACAAACCGGGATAGGTGGAGCTCGAGATATCCTATCCTAAGGATGATCCCTCCACCTCTCCCATAGAATCCTCAACCGACTCTATCATTTTAAGCCTTAATATACTAGCTCACCCCTCATGTGGAAAGAGAGAAATATTGTGTGATAGCATCTAAATTCTAGCCAAATTCCCCTAGACTCTTGAGTGATTAGGAGGCAAGTTGAAATATTTAATGAAAGAACCCGTTAAGAAGAGTTCTCAACACCAAGGCATCGGTTGTGTACTCTCCTTCTTTATTTTTAATGCAAATATAGCTTCTCTCCCATAAACATTTTATATCTTTTTTATGTTTTGTTTATTGTTTAACTCCGTGGCCTTTTACATAGGATCATAAATTATCTTATCACTCTTACTTGGTTTGTTTTTGTTGTGTCTATTGTAGGATCTCTACATAATTAAATAACATCAAGGTTCATACTTTTTTGTCCTGTAAAAAGGTAAAGATAGTAGTCAATTCTAGTATTTTAGTTAATCCTATTCTTTCAAGCTAGGGAAACAACCTTTGTTAGCATTGGTTGAGAATTTCCATAAAACATATAGTTTCTAGGAAGCATTCAACCATAGAAATATCATCAACCTGACGATCTATCATAGAGAAATGAACATCACCCATCAAATATTTTTATTAGGTATCCATCCTAAAAAAAACAGAAGCTACATGAAAATGTAGATACCGCAAGTCCATCAAGATGCTGCAAGGCATGAGCTAAAAATACCAATGTGAAACATCATAAAATTTCGGTTGTAACAGGGTACACATTTTTAGAAGCATTTTTTGTACTTTTACACAATAATATTTGAGGAATAAAATGTGATAAGTCATAACGAAAATCACATAATATGAAAAATAATCATAGAAAAAAATTAGAGAAGTAAAATCCACATCATCACAATGAAAGTTGAAACCCATCTCATTTCCAGTTTGTGGCATATTTCGTGGACAATTTTATAAGGGGGTTGATTTCATCTTGGTGTCACCATCTTGGGCCTTGGGATGTGGAGTCAGTGAACAATTGTGTCTAGGGTTTAATTTTGAATACAGTCCAACTCAAATGATGATTTGATGTAAGCTCCATTTCATTAACATTTTTTTTGTTATCCTCATGATCCTTTAGCCCGCCAAAAAATTTCACAGCCAATAAAATTTATACATAACATGCAGAATATTAAATAAACAATGAATGCAACTAGTTATATAGTTTGGAGAGATTAAAATAATCATATTTACCCTTTTCAACCATTTCACAATTTTAGATAGCTTCCTTTAATCAGCGGCCTCATTTTAGGAATCAAGATAAACTTCAAGAAAACAAAAGGACACGAATGATTTCCAAAGGAAAATTGTGCAACTTCCAATGAATTACTTTTCTTACGAGTACATGCATGCAATGTTCAGTTCATTGTACTATCCAAGTCCACCTACAAAATTATAATAAATCCAATTATAACAAGAGTCACAACATGGCAATGTCCCCGCCATTGTTAATAGTTATTGCTATAAGACAAATAAATTTAAATATGAGAGTTAATGATTACAAAAAAAACTGAAACTTTGAGCACACATTTACAAAACCCTTATAGTTAAATTTTTCAAAGGCTTCTAAGACTATCCAAAGAATCGAGGGCTCGAAGTGTCCTTTTCACCTTCATGTGTAAAGGTTATGTGTCAAAATGTTGAATTTTGTATAATATATATATATATATATAGATAGATAGATATATATATAATTTATTTTTTAATTTAGGTAAATTTATTTAAAATATTAATAAGTTTTTTTCTCAAATTGAAATAACTTTGAGAGATATTTATAAGTTTAAACAAGATTAATTCAACTTATCTAAGAAAACCATAAAAATTAAACAAACCTGTTTTGTATCTCTAGCCGAACCAAACCCACATATCCACATAGTGAAGAGACAAATTCGAATAAAATAACAAAAATATCAAATTTGACCATGTAAGGACCAAGAATGAAGGCCAGCGGGTAAAATCTTCAGCTTTTCCCCATTGATAATCTGAAAGTCCAATTCACATCTCACTAATATTTATTTTATAAGAAATTATCTTAATATATTTTCAAATTTATTAAAAAAATAAATTATAATATAAAAACATTTATATATAAAAAAATTTGATATCTTTATAAAATTAATAAAACAAACAACATTGGTGAATACAACTAAGCAATTAATGACATAAACTTAATAAAACAAACAAGGTTGTTGAATACATACAGCTACGCAAATAAACGAAATATCTAACATGTGAGAGGTGTTTACATATTAAGTAGGTCTGTTAATATTAATTGAAATTGGAAGCTAGAATTACCTCCTTGGTGTTTTCCTAGTAAAGTGCAGTTTGCAAGAGCTCATTCATCTTTCGTCTTCTTCGATGGACTTCTCTATCGTTCGCAGTGCTTCCATTTTCTTAGCAAACAATGAAGTATGGTTTATGTAAATTCGACGAGGTTTGTCCTCGCTGCCTTCCGCGTAAGACATCCCTACAGTGAATGCATCTAGTTCTTATGTAAAATGGACCTTCAAGTGTATCTGCATATCAAAATGTACAGTTCCTTGTCAGTGTATGGATTTAACAAAACGATCAAGGGAATTTGATTTTCAAGCATCAAAATGTCTTTAATTATATCGAACCCAGTAAAATCAATCTTATTTCTGTCAAAAATAGGTTGGTGATAATTACTAGTTTCTACTACAGAGAATTTGTGGCCTACCAAAGTCCTCAATAGTTCGAGAATGAAGAAACTGTCCATACTTAGCACGAGAGCGAGGTACTGTGACTCATCCTCCACCGCGGTCTCTGTCATGATTTATCTTAAAGGAAGTATCTTAAGAAATACATGTTGGTTGGGTTAAAGAATCCATTCAATTTATAATATGGTGTTGCATGCTCTTATAGGGGTGTACTTAATTGTTCGGTAAGGGGGTACTCTTATAATATGGTGTTGCCTGCTCTTATAGGGGTGTACTTAATTGTTCGGTAAGGGGGTACTCCCTTGTCCTAGGGTTATGTTCATAGAACTTGCTGAGATAATTTGCATAGAGATCGTTCTTTGTTATGCCATGAAAGCGTTGTGGGAATTGGATGAACGCAAACTGGTGACCTGTTTTGTGGTCCATGAAAAAGCACATTGCTTCACGAAGCGCTTGGGTATACTTGGTGTACATGTCACAATCAAGAGTGAGAATGAAGGGGGATTTCTCATTACACTAGATACTCTTATCTATCCACATTACAAACAAATTTGCTGTAAGATTCGGTGACCTTATCAAGCTCACACAAATTAGCTAATTTCGCGTGAAGGATTTTAAGAGACGGTTACTACGGTAGATTATTCTTCCGCATTCTCGTCATGTTCTACCTAGTTTATGGCTTCTTGAGTCTACTTTGTGGTGCTGTTTAGAAGAAAGAACCAATCTCTGAATATGTGCTGTCCATATATATTTTCGATAAAAAATCAATTCTGCTAAATGCATAACAATTGCAAGTTTCACTGTGATATACTTGTTATGTCCATATATATTTTTGATAAAAAATCAATTCTACTAAATGCATAACAATTGCAAGTTTCACTGTCATATACTTATTATCCCTTCCATGGCAGGGTTATATTGCAATCGATAATCTTTGACCTTATATTAACCAAGTTAGACCAAAAATTTATTCATCTAGTGTTTGATAAACATTATAAAAATAAATTTTTATTTTTTTAAATATATTTTATTTATAATTATCTACCATTTGATTGGTAAATATACAATGCTTCTTATTTCGTAATCATTGCAGATTACTTAAAAAAAAATCAATTATCTTTTCATATAATCTATAATTTCTACGGCTGGCTGCATTAAAGAAGAAATGAAGAGCAAATTGTCCCTCGGACTCCCTCCTCTATTTTATCCTGTTTGTAATTAATGTGGGCTACAGCGTGGGCTTCTTCCTCGTAAATAGGCAAAAAGGCAAAAAGGACAGCAACTTCAACAACAATGATATGTGATGTATTTGGATTATTCCTCACTAAATATTCTTCTAACAAAGAACTAATTAAGGGCCACACACATCTAGCTAGAAATAGAATTCACCAATTTCATTTACTTGGCTCAACGGCGATGCATGTAAAAGAAAATTCCCTCCTCGCTTAAAATAGCCAAATTTCCTTTTTCCCTCAAATAAATATGAATAAGATGTTTGGCTTTAAGAAACAAAACTTTGCATTTACAACCACGCCATGCCTCGCCTTGTCTCAGGGCCCGAGCGAATTAAAAATTAAAGAAAGAAATGAATTCACAAAATTGAATATTTGGTCAATATGCATCCCTTTAGAATCATTCGACACTTCATTTGTTTGGTTCTTTTTGCCCCAAAGTGAACACACATATATCTAATAGCATAATTAATGCCTTTATTAAGAGACAAAACTCAAAACTAATTAAAGTTTTTAAATTAATTACTACCTTCAAAACGAATGTAATGATAACTTTTTCTTGAAAAATCAATTTAAATGTGTGCAATGTTAGTGAAAATGAGTGTTAAAAGGTATTGTATATATCTAATAACACAATTAATGCCCTTATTAAGAGACAAAACTCAAAACAAATTAATAGTTTTCAAATTAATTACTACCTTAAAAAAAGGAATGTAATGATAGCTTTCTCTTGAAAAATCAATTTAAATGTTTGCAATATACCCCGATTATACAAGTATGGTGTTTGCCACTTACCATGTCATGTCAAGCAACGTCAGAATGGCCACTTGGTCTTTGAATATATTTTGGGTATTTGATTATAAGGGAGGAAAATCAATTCTTCAAAGTGACAAGACATATTCTCAACAATTTTTTTGAGTTTAGAATTCTATGTGCTGAGAATCTCCCCACCAACTACTCTATGTTTTGATAGATATTTTTTGATTGATTCTGAATAATCAGAACGAATACAAGAATTATTACAGCTTGAATGGATATAAATGAATTATTACACCATTTTAGATATAAAGTAAACAAAATTACTCGTAATAATAATTGTTGCTTGGAAAACAAATTACATAAAATTACATAGAAAACTTTAATTGTCCTCTTTATTGTCTCCATTTATTTCACACCCATAATGCAATAGCACTCTGATATAGTTGGCCACTGCTATAATGTCCACCATTGGAGAGCCATGGCCAATTTTAGAAGAGACGGTGGCAATGCTTGCAGCCACCCTCGGCCTCCTCGGCTTCTTGCTCGTCTTGTTTCTTCTCGTGGAACTCATGGAATGCATTGTTAATCTCTTGGACAACATACATCATAAGAAGTAGAATAGTAAAGTAGACAATACTAGAGCATTAAGAGCACCAGCCTTGTAATGGTGGGGATGTCCAGGTCGCTTTTCACGCGAGACATATGTAAGACTCGACAAATCACGCCCCTCGTTATCTTTGTCCTCTCTACTCTCTAATAAAACCTGTACTTACAAATAAAATGTCCTTATAAAAGGAACAATTACAACAAAATTTCAACTCAAAATGAGCCTTTTAACTTTTATTCAAATTCCATGTCATCATGTGTTAGCCAATTAAATTGCTTTAAATTTGAAATACCGTATAGGTCTTAAACACTTTTTAATATAAATTTGGGGATAGCTATCATAAAAAAAACTACTTTTTTTGTTTGTATTTTTGACATATCTCCCCGTGTTTTTACTCAAATTTCGATCGGGAGAGCTCATTGGATGCGGAATTAAATTCCGCATCATCATTCTGTGTTTTCAGGTATTTCTTGTTTTTGGGGTAGCGGGTTCCATCAAAAGTATGCCGAGTGGGTACTCGTTGGATGCGGAATTTAATTCCGCATCCAACAAGCTCTCCCGATTGAAATTTGAGTAAAAACACACGGAGGTATGTCAAAAATACAAACAAAAAAGTAGTTTTTTTCTTTTCTTCCTCCAAAATTAATAAATATTATTTTATTATTTTAGCTATTATTTTATTAGTTCATTTTAGGATGCCCATTTTCAGTTGAAATTTCCTCTAATGAGTGTTGGGCTTGTCTTTAGTAGACCTGAAGTAATTTTTCATGGTTAATGGTTAATACTAGAAACGACCTGAACTATGTTGTGATGATATCACAAAGTGCTTCCTGAAATCCACTCTTTGAAGCGGTCGGGATCTTTCTGTTTCTCTTATGGAACCTTTTAATACGTACTCTACCATAAACTCTTTGATGACATTGTGATACAAGGGATAGTCGATCTTTTAGTGCTATTGTGCTCAACTGGTGTTGTTTGTTAATGAAAGTTGATGAATAGAACTCAATGAAACTCAAGCCTCGAACTGAAGTTAGCTGCAATTATCGATGAGACTCCTAAAACTACAGTACTACCAGAAACATGCATGCATTAATATTATGATAAACTTATTCTTTATCTTGTTAATTGATGTACAGCGTGATGTAGCAAAAGAAATTGTCAAGAAATAGTTTCGATAATAATTTGAGTGATTTTATGATGTTATACCAGAGTAATGAACACTCCTCTATGGCTCATGTTTGGTTTTGGTGTGGCTCACGTTTGGTTTTGGTACAAGCTCAGAGAAATATTTTGTGTACAATTGATAACAGTGACCTCTAGGATATGAGGTCTACTATTATGACGTCGAATCATTCATTTCTGTTCTCCAGCTCAGCCCTGCATCGAAGAATTTCCATTAAAGCTTTAAACATTAGCTGGAACTTAAGAAGTATAAAGTTTAGTTTTGAAAAAAAGGAGCATTAAAAATTCTTTACCTAGCATCATTGATAATGAGCTCAAGGTGAGAAATGGAGAATGATTCTCTATTCATAGGAAGGTATTTGCTGAAAAAATCAACAACATCCTCCAAGCAAAGTTCAAAATAAAAGCAATAAAACCATAAATTAATGCAGACGTGTTGTTAGATCACAAAATTGTTCTTTAGCTCAAATGTATAATTCAAATTCTGGTTAGGCCAGTTGAATAAAATGGGTATGTGAAATTTCCATTTAGACTTTGTGAATGAAAGACAGAATGGAGCTTCTGCATTATTCCATACAGAGCAGAGGTATAATGAAAGTCCTCCCTCAACCCAAATGAATAACATAGATTTCAATGAAAGTCCTCCATTAGTTCAACTGATTGTAGAAGTTTAGTGATATATACAACATGAAATCAACCATTTTCACAATTCAGATCAAAACAACTTGGATCAATTATATACAATCTACTCAAAGACATTGGTCTGCATATTCTCTTCTCTACATGTATACAAAATATAGCCATTACCAAGCATTTAACTCAAATTTGTCAGGAAGGAACATAGCATTTATATCCATAAATGTACTTGTACAGAATGGCAGAATGTCATTAAAGTACAAATACAGGGCCCAAATATAGACCTAGATGCAATGTGAAAATTAAAAGTGAACTGCAAAGAATTTCTCATATCCCAAAAGTCCTATCGAGAGATTAAGATGGTTACTATATTATAGAAATGTATCCTGGAGGTGGCAAGTGGCAAGTGCAGGACCGTGCAGGTGTGCGAATGAGTGCATGGTGGTATAGATGGAAGTTGGTGGCAGAGATGGCTAATGGTTGTAGATGGCGCATGTAATTCCGAGCAAGTCTCAGTAGGTGACAGAGATGGAAGAACAATCAGAGCATTCGAGAGAACAATGCGAAAAAGGAAAAGTTGTTAACTGCGCGTTATGTTGCAAGGATAGACATGTATGTATGATTATGAAAAAACTAAGTTAATGCTACTAACGTTAGCCCACCGCCGGGTCTTGGGGCACAAAGTCCCACGCCTACGTCACCTATATAAACCAATAAAAAGCAAGATAAATCAATATTTAAATAATTCCCAAAAAAAAATTAATACAAACTATAGGAAAAATTATATGATTTTGTTAAAGTTGCAACAAATTACTTCAAATAATCGCCTTGAGCGATTCATATATATCCCCTCAGGCGAGGACATAATAAGGCCAAACAAATTATTGAAAATTTGTACGCCTCATCCATCCAATGTTCAGTTCGTTGTACTATCCAAGTCCACCTACAAAATTATAATAAATCCAATTATAATAAAGGCCAATCAAATTATTGAAAATTTTTAGGCAACATAAGTCATTGAAATTATCAGAGTGCATCTTAATAGCGTGCATAAAATTTTGCAATGATAACAGAAAAATACATAAAGGAAATGATGGAATACATGGTGAGAAGATAACAAACTAAAATTTCATCTCTTATGTTGATTGAGAAGGAACTTTCCTTAGCGATGATCTTCATAGACAAGTATAGATTGGAGGAGAGAAATTCCATGGATAAAATATCTATTGACTCTTTATATATTGATTGAGAGAGAGTCTGCACCACGGCTAGCCTTCAACCCAAATAGTTATGATTATGTTCTTCTATTCCTACGTTGAAACATCTTAAAATGACTTTTTTAAGATGTTGTTTATGGGAACTCTTTAGTAGCAATAGAAATTTCAAATGGGTTTAGGATGCTTGCGAAACTCATAGTTCTTTAGTTTCTAAAGTTAAAAGAAATAATAGTGAATCAGGTTTTACAGCATGTGAAGCACCTTTATAGTTCAATAGAGCTAAAATAATTCATCGAGACATGCATTTAAATGAAATAGTTAAGATACTATGTGAGTCAACCCATGTGGATTACCAAAAAACTAGAATGCAAACAAGTAACGTTAAAGAGATTAAGGTCTTACTAATGCTCACTAACCCTATATGAATGTAGTAGAGGTGCATATATATGGAAGATAACAATACAGATCACTGAGCGAATCCACTAGTATTTGACCGTAAATATTATGTGCCAAGAGATGCTATCAATATCGAGTCATTATCCTTCCAAAATTCAGTTGGGATATCTTCTTTGAGAAGTCAGCTGCAATGAAACGAGGAAAAGAAAAATAAAGTAAACAAAGAGTAAAGCAAAAATGATGAATTAAAATAGACAATAGTCAACTCACTTTAATAATAAAAAAGCCATGAATAAAATAAAAGCATAATATGTAATCTAAAAAGTTAATAGAAAAAAGAAGGAAACTTGAAAGTATAAACATTGTTGTTATTATGAAGACAATGGTGACCCAACATGAAGCTGAATACCGATACTTAATAGTTTCAATTTCTATCCACCCACACCAATCTCATCATCATTTCTAGAATTGATTAAATTCCAATTGCATTTTATCTTCCTAATTATCTCTTCAATCATGTTCTTAGATCCTAAAAGCCTTATCTTTCTATCCACCCACACCAATTCCATTTCCATTTTATCTTTCTATCTACCCACACCAATCTCATTATCATTTCTAGAATTGCTTAAATTCCAATTCAATTTTATCTTCCTAAATATGTCTTCAATCATGTTCTTAGATCCTAAAACCCTCTACTCTTGAACCTTGAAAAAATCTAAGCTCTCAAAGGGTCCACTAAGGATTAAAGGAAAATGGCCATAGGGTGGGGAGCAAAGATCTTAATCGATATAAGCTACAAATTAATGTGAGGATTTAGAAAGAATATCATATTATATAAAAAATACCGATGAAAGTTTAGGGTATATATTAACTCTAGGAAAGACATTTGTACTAAATGTCATCATGTACTGCACAATTTAAAGCTTTGGCAAGGGTGTCCTGACTAAGTGACAGAACGATGGTGAGACCTAGCAAGGATGTGTTATCACAGGCTAAGATCATGCTCAAGTAGGTGGTGCTTGTAAAATCCCATGAGGATGTCATCTTGAAAATTATTCGAAAGCGATAAACACAAGTGCAATGAAGCACAAGCTCTGATAAAAGAGTTGAGCACACCTTAGGAGAAACAAACAAATGAACAGATCAAGTGGCTGGAGCACCCCACTTGAAGTGTGCTTGACACCACACTGATGGTTTGTCAGGTTGGACCTGGAACCCAGGAGAGTGGTACCTAGGAGAGGTGCACTGAGCATCTCGACGACGCGATGGATGCCAACGCCCTTAGACCACTTGTAGGAGTTCGAAAAATTTAAATTAACCATGAAACTATATGTATTAAGCTACTTATAAATACTACGAGTGCTTATGTTTATGTGCATATAATGAAACTCACGAGAGAAGTCCCACTAACTTTGGGAAAATGCCAGTATCAATTATTCCGTGAATATTTTCATTAGGGCCGTGATAAATATATGATAGAGCCAAGCATGCATCTTCGAATACTTCCTCTCCTTGCATATGGAGAATCCACTCCAGGGTAGGCAACGCATATTTCACGTGAAATCCATAAAGCAAAATTCTATAAAAAGGAAGAAACTCTTCATGTTATTAAATTCTAATTCTGATCATATCATTGTGTTCAGCTTTGGAACAAATGGAGTACTACAATAGGAACAGATTTACCACCTAGAGAAACCCACTTAATTTCTATATAATTGCTAGATAATGGATTCTGCTTACCTGATGAAATTGAGGATGGGGTTTCCCACGAAAAAAGTTTGAGCGAGTCCATGTAGCTATTCTAATCATTGAAATTGTTACATTCTTATGAAACTGGGAAAGCACCTTCCTTAATGCTCCATGGGCGAGTACCATATCCCTATATTATGGACATTCTCTAGCAATATTTCCCAAACCCCAAATGCCTTATAGAACAAAAATTGAACTCAAAGTGAGGGAGTAGTTTTATAATTAAAACTAAAATGCATAGAACATAGAAAGATAATTGAGAAAATTATGCTATGCCAATGTTTTACCTATTCTCGAAGATCATCATCCATAGACATAAGAAGCCCCACAAATAATGGCAGTTAATAAAAATAAAAATGTTCACGCCGACCTCTTTTTTTTTGTCAGGTGAAACTTGTCTAACTCCTGACTAGACAAGTTTATTAAATTTGGTCAGCCTTTTAGACTTCACTATTTTACCTCTACTTATTGGTTCTATCGATAATTACTTGTCAGTTCTACCGACTAGCTTTACCTCGACCACTTGTTGGTTTTACCGACCGATTTTACTTCGACAATTTGTCGATAAACTTCGACAACTTAACCGACCACTTGTCGGCTTGACCTCTTCGACCACTAGTCGGTTTTACCCAACCGACCTTGTTGGTTCACTTACTTTGGTTTGGTTTTAGTCCGAATTTATAAATGATATTTCTTAGTCTAAAAGACTTAAGAAATTACAAATTTTTTTCACCTATGAGTAAGATGAAGTAAAAACCAACACAATAAAAATTCTAGAGAACTTATAAAACATATACCCAAATATTTAGGAAGGCTTGAGCGGACGGCTCTGCCGTAAAACCTGGAACTTTCACGGGGTGTGAAATTTATGGGTTCTTTGACATTTCACTAAAACCGTAAATGTAAACAACATTTACTCAAGTAACTCTGGATATATTGTGTGGCTAAAGAAACATGCATTCAACCATAAACTATTTCATATATATAACTTGTGCGGAAATAACAAAGGTATTACAAACTTGTTGATCGAAACTTGTCGGCTCACCAACTAATCCTTCTACAAAGCTTCAGCTCTTCGAAAAAATCACATACACAAAAGGTTGAGCTTCAACTTCACTTTATCTCTTTTTCTCACCCTAGAGTTCTCTCATGAGTTATGTTGTCTGACTTGATTTACAATCTTCTTCTACTATTTATAGGAAACCTGAAAATTGCTTCGACGTCAATCTACAGACTTGCCATTAATGGCTGTAATAAATATCTATCTAATGAATTAGCTTTAGAAATTAATTCGACTGGTTTACATTGTTGAATCGTGGACTCTTCACTCTTGTCAGACTGACCGACAAGATATTGACTAATACAGACCCTGACAGAGTCAGTTGAGATCAGATACGGATCTACGAGTAATNTGAAAAAACGGAATGATGACATCATCATTCCATTTTTTCAGGTATTTCTTGTTTTTGGGGTAGCGGGGTCCGTCAAAAGTATGCCGAGTGGGTACTTGTTGGATACAGAATTTAATTCCGCATCCAACGAGCTCTCCCGATCGAAATTTGAGTAAAAACACGGGGAGATATGTCAAAAATACAAACAAAAAAGTAGTTTCATCATTCCGTNAGCCAATGAAATTGCTTTAAATTTGAAATACCGTATAGGTCTTAAACAATTTTTTAATATAAATTTGGGGATAGGTATCATAAAAAAAACTACTTCTTTTGTTTATATTTTTTACATATCTCCCCGTGTTTTTACTCAAATTTCGACNTAGGTATTTCTTGTTTTTGGGGTAGCGGGGTCCATCAAAAGTATGCCGAGTGGGTACTCGTTGGATGCGGAATTTAATTCCACATCCAACGAGCTCTCCCGAACGAAATTTGAGTAAAAACACGGGGAGATATGTCAAAAATACAAACAAAAAAGTAGTTTTTTTCTTTTCTTCCTCCAAAATTAATAAATATTATTTTATTATTTTAACTATTATTTTATTAGTTCATTTTAGGAGGCCCATTTTGAGTTGAAATTTCCTCTAATGTAATATTTCCAACACTCCCCCTTAATTATGAGCAGATGGTGATTTTTTTGAAAACAAAATTTAGAAAATGTTTCAGATCTTAGACTTGCTTTGTGGATGACGTCGTTCACTATACAGTAATTGTCATTCCAAGATAACTACCCAGATACTAGAATGTGTCCTTTTCCAATGGTTTTGTAAAGATGTCTGCAAGATGAACTTCACACCTACAAAATTCCTAAAAAAAATCCTTGTTGTTTACCAACTTTCTTATGAAATGAAACCTTATGTCGATGTGCTTGGTTCTCTTGTGGAACACATGATTCTTTTATAATGCTATGGCTGAATTGTTGTTGCAGAAAATAGTTGTCAGTTCTATTTTCTGAAGTCAGATTACTATGGGATGTTTCTTTGAAGCCCATGAAACAACACCTATACCAAAATGAAATGTGTACCCAGATGTGATTTTCTTGTCATCTATTCTGCCTACATTGTCACTGTGAGTGTATCTAATGAGTTTAAAACTTTCTGAAGTTGAATACATAATTCCAAGGTCTTTTGTGCCACTTACATACCTCAAAATTCTTTTACCTGCTTTCCAATGAGAGTCTTTTGGTAAATCCATGGATATTGAGATCGGGATTACTCCATACATGACGTCTGGTCTTGTTGCTATCAAATACATAAGGCTGCCAAAAATCCTTTTAAACAACGTAGGATCTACAGTTGATCCTTCATCATCCTTGATAAGTTTTAAACCTGTTATTACTAGTCTTGGGGATGTCTTGCAAATAGACAAATTAAATATTTTTAAAACTTCACTTGCATACTTTGACTATAATATTGAAATACCACTTTCAAACTACTAAACTTCAATGCCCAGAAAAAAATTCATATGCCCCAGAGCAGTCATTTCAAATTCACATTCCATGACTGCTTTAAAATCTGTTATGCCAAAGTCACCAGTAAATATTAAATCATCTACATAAGAGTAGGAAATTAACATCTTACCTTGCTCATTTAGTTTGGTGTACAATGTTGATTCACTTTCACTTTTGTGAAATCCATTTTCAGTTAGATAGGAATCAATCCTACTGTACCAAACTCTAGGAGCTTGCCTCAAACCATAGAGTGCCTTTTTTAGCGTGTAGACTTTATCCTCTTGACCCAGAGCTTCATATCCTTGTGGTTGTTCCACATATAATTCCTCTTCTAGATAGCCATTTAAGAATGATGACTTGACATCCATTTGATGAACAGGCCATTTTTTTGTGCAGTGATGGCTAAGATTGTTCGAAATGTATCCATGCATGCAACAGGTGCAAACGTTTCATTGAAGTCTATGCTGCATTGCTGAATGAACCCTATTGCTACCATTATTTATTTGTGGTTCTGCATGTTCCCATCATCATATTTCTTTGTCTTGTAAATCCATTTGACACTGATTACATCGTTATCTTTTGGTACATCAACCAGTTCCCATGTCTCATTCTTCTCAATGCATTCTATTTCTTCATCCATGGCTTGCGCCCATGCTTCTTCTTTAATAGCTTCTTCAAATGTTAGTGGATCATATATAGGAGAAAATAATGCAAAGAGAGAGAATGAATTTGGTGTACCAACTTCATATATCTCATGCAGACTTCTTGTCTTCACCAAAATCTGTCGATGTCAACCTTGACAAAATGCTTTATGGAGTCTGTTGTCCTCTTGGTGTGCTTGTTAGTGTAGCTTCAGTTGCCACTTATGTCGATGGTCCTTGTGCTGAACCATGTCGTGGTATCATGGGAGTCGACAGTGCTGCGACCGGTTGACTTACATGTGATGTTGGAACCACTTCCTCTGCCATATCATCATTGTTGACGTTCGACACAATCTTGACATTTATGTCGACAATTCCATCCCATGATTCATTCTCAACAAATTGAACATCTCGACTGATTATCACTTTCCTTGTGACAGGATCATACAACCTGTATGTTTTTGTGTCTTTTGAATAGCCGACAAAAATACATTTATGTCCCTTCTTGTCTAACTTCTTTATCAGCTCATCTAGAACATGAGCATATGCAACACAACCAAAAAAATTTAAATGCAAAACACTATGATTCATACATGTCCATGCTTCTTAAAAAAAATTATACTTCACACTCTTTCTCGGACATTGGTTCATAATGTATACAGAAGTTGCGACTGCTTAACCCCAACATTCATTTTGAAAATGCTTGGCTTCCAACATGTTGCACGCCATCTCCATGATGGTTATGTTATTTGTTTCAGCAATACCGTTCTACCAAGGTCTATACGGTGCAGTGAATTGCTTCTATATGCCATGTGTCTTGCAAAAATTTTGAAATTCATTTGAAACATATTCACCTCCTCTGTCGGTCCTAAAAATCTTGATGCGGTGTCTACTCGTTCTCCACGAGTGCCTTGAACTATTGAAAATTACCAAATGCTTCATATTTATGTTTTCAAAAAATATACCCATGTTTTTGTTGAGTAATCATCAATAAAAGTTAGAAAGTAATTGCAGCCACCAATGGATGATGTCTGCATTAGACCACAAATATTAAAGTGCACAATTTCAAGTGGTGTGCGTGCTCTATATGACTTTCTGACTGGAAAAGTCTCTCTATGCTTCTTGCCAAAAATGCATCCTTCACAAAACCTCTCTGATCTATTGATCAAAGGAAATCCTTTCACCATATTATTTGTGTGCAGTATCTTCAGCCCGCAAAAATTCAGATGTCCAAATATGAAATGCCACAGTCAGGACTCATCCTAAACTTCTGTTTGAAATGCAACCTGCAAATTAGTGCTACTATTTTCTTTCTTGTCGAGGAGCTCGACTATTTTTTTACTTTCTGCATTGAATGCAACTCCATTGTTTGTGTTCCCTTTCATGTCTGGAACTATCCTCAATGGAAACAAGTGATTGCTTGTCATTGGCACTTTTTCTATCAGTTGGTCTCTTGGATGCATGTCTTTAATCACATAGTGATCATCTTCTATGTAGACCTTGTAGCCTTTTTGTATCAGATGTCCAATTTTTAACAAATTAGGTTTCATCCATTTGACAAGATAGACATCATGGATATACTTACTCTCCCCCTGTTTGGTTAGAAAATCAACAGTTCATTTTCCTAAAATAGTAACTTGGACATTGTTTCCAAGTGTAACATGAGTTTGAACTGAATTATCTAGACTAGAAAACAAATTTAAATTACCAGTCATATGATTGTTGCATCCTGAATCTAAGTACCATATGTCATGTGAAATTTCTTGAACAACATTGCATTCAATTGGAGATATCAATGCCATTAACATTGCACTTGTTGAAGTGCTGGTGCTAGTCGACTAATTTGGGCTTTGCCCTCCTTGGTCAAATTTTTTTGTCCTGCAGTCATATGCATAATGACCGAATTTCTTACACTAATGACATTGAAATTTTTATTTATCAAACCTCTAGCCACTCGGATTCTGATACTCTCCTCTACCAACGACATTTGCAGGACTTCTTCCTTGTCCTCCCCTCGAAGAACTTCTTCCTCTGAAGTTATTTCTTCCCCTACTGCTACCACGACTTATGGATGAATCTACTGCGAATGCACCTTCCAATGATATTTGTGTTCTATTGAGTCGAGGTTGATGATTGATGAGTGAATCTTGCATCTCATCAATGGTAAATGTCAACATGTCTGTGTGTTCTTCCTACTTAGCATTAATTTTTGCTGCTACTCTTGGGAGTATGCTTTCATGAATGGCTTGGTGTATGTAGAACAAAGACTTTCCATATTTCTTCCTTCGTTCCCACAAGGCATCTTTCTCAGCTTGTGTGAGATTGTTATATGTTATCATATCTGTTGGTTCTACATAACCATGTTGGACTATCTCCCATACATCTTGACCTCTAAACAAAGCCTTCATTGTAAGAGACCAATATTCATAATTCTTTCTTGTAAAAATTGGAGTTTGCAATGAACCAGAAGTAGAAGCCATTTTTTATTTTTTACTTTTCTTAGAAAATTACTTTTCCACTTTTAAGACAAATTTTCTTTCCTAAACCTTGCTCTAATACCAGTTAGCCAAAACCAAGGTGACTAAAGTTGAGTTTACCCCTCAGTTAATAAAAATAAAAAATTTCAAGTCAACCTCTTTTTTTTTTTTTTTTGTCAGGTGAAACTTGTCTAACTCCCGACTAGACAAGTTTATTAAATTTGGTGGGCCTTTTAGACTCAACTCTTTTACCTCTACTTATCTGTTCTACTGACTGGTTTTATTTTTACCACTTGTCGATTTTACCGACTAATTTTACTTCGACAACTAGTCGGTAAACTTCGACAACTTAACCGACCACTTGTTGGCTTGACCTCTTCGACCACTAGTCAGTTTTACTCAACCAACCTTGTCGGCTCACTTACTTTGGTTTGGTTTTAGTCGGAATTTACAAATGATATTTCTTAGTATAAAAGAATTTTTACCACTTGTCGATTTTACCGACTAATTTTACTTCGACAACTAGTCGGTAAACTTCGACAACTTAACCGACCACTTGTTGGCTTGACCTCTTCGACCACTAGTCAGTTTTACTCAACCAACCTTGTCGGCTCACTTACTTTGGTTTGGTTTTAGTCGGAATTTACAAATGATATTTCTTAGTATAAAAGAATTTTTACCACTTGTCGATTTTACCGACTAATTTTACTTCGACAACTAGTCGGTAAACTTCGACAACTTAACCGACCACTTGTTGGCTTGACCTCTTCGACCACTAGTCAGTTTTACTCAACCAACCTTGTCGGCTCACTTACTTTGGTTTGGTTTTAGTCGGAATTTACAAATGATATTTCTTAGTATAAAAGAATTTTTACCACTTGTCGATTTTACCGACTAATTTTACTTCGACAACTAGTCGGTAAACTTCGACAACTTAACCGACCACTTGTTGGCTTGACCTCTTCGACCACTAGTCAGTTTTACTCAACCAACCTTGTCGGCTCACTTACTTTGGTTTGGTTTTAGTCGGAATTTACAAATGATATTTCTTAGTATAAAAGAATTAAGAAATTACAAATTTTTTTCACCTGAGAATAAGATAAAGTAAAAACCGACACAATAACAATTTTAGAGAACTTATAATATTTAGGAAGACTTGAGTCGACCCCTTTGCCATAAAACCTCAAATATTCGCAAAGGAGAAAATTTTTAAAATTTATGGGTTCTTTGATCTTTCACTAAAACCGTAAATGTAAACAACATTTACTCAAGTAACTCTGGAAATATTGTGGGGCCAAATAAACATGCATTCAACCATAAACTATTTCATATATATAACTTGTGTGGAAATAACAAAGGTATTACAAACTTGTTGGCTCATCGACTGATCCTTTTATAGAGCTTCGGCTCTTCGACAAAATAACATACACAAAAGTTTGAGCTTCAACTTCACTCTCTCTTTTTCTCACCCTGGAGTTCTGTCATGAGTTTTGTTGTCTAACTTGATTTACAATATTCTTCTACTATTTATAGGAAACCTGAAAATTGCTTCTACATGAATCTACAGACTTGCCATTAATGACTGTAATAACTATCTACCTAATGACTTAACTTCAGAAATTAATTCGATTGGTTTACATTGCTAAATCGTGGACTCTTCACTCTTGTCAGACTGATGGACAAGATCTTCATTGATACAGACTCTGATAGAGTCGGCTGAGATCATATAAGAATCCACGAGTAATTAGTATTTCCAACAATGGTTTCCCTTTCCGATAAAAAAAACTTCCTAGGTGAATAATAACAGGAGCAGATCTTCTTATAGGTTAAAAATAAAAAGAATCTCACCAATGGTTAACATTTCCCGTAAGTGAATAACAACGGCCTCCTTTGCGCAACAACAAATACTGGCAAAGACTGCGACTGCACCGTAAACAGCAAATTGGAATTATGAACTGGAGAGGAAATTTTATATTCATAAAAATTGTTGTTAAAGACAATTTATAGTAAACATATATTGTTAATGTAAGAGAATTTACCATTTCCTCAAGGGAAATCCATTAATCATATCCACTCGAGGGTTGAGAATTGAGGGCTGACGGAACAGCTTCTCTTCATTTTTTTGCAGAGTTTCGTCCCGTTGAGACTTTCGAATATGTGCCATGTTTTCCTCTAACTTGCGACGGGCCTCTACTGAATCGACTGCGGCGTTGTAACGTGGCTTTCGAGCATCGATTCTATGATTGGGCATGAGAGACAATTGGGGATTTTGGACAATGAAAGAGTCAAGGGTAAGGGTAAAGCAAAAAGGATTTTTAGCTATTGCTCGAAGATGGGGCTCTAGGAGGCATGGTTTTGTATTAGGGTGATGCTCATAACTATTTAGTGTGATTCAATGGATTATGGCAATATGGCAATGATGAAGAGGAGGTTTTTGCATCGTCGGAGAGTGAGTGTTTAGAGTGATGCTTATAACTATTTATTATAAATTTAGGTTGATTGTGGTTCAATGGATTATGGCAATGACGGAAGAGGTTTTGGGCTCTCTTTTAAGGTATATGAAGCATATGTTGAGATCTTAGAATGTATCAAGGCATAGGTTGATTGTGGTTCAATGGATTATGGCAATGACTGAAATGATGGGAGAGGTTTTGGGCTTTCTTTAAGGTATATGAAGCATATGTTGAGATCTTAAAATGTATCAAGGCATAGTAAGATATAGATGTAGTGGATTTTTGCTAGATTATCATATTTCACGAGTGGTAGTGATTGGTAACAAAACTAATCTTCACATGATTCTTCTTGTAATTAAGGAATAATTAAGGAGAAAAAGAGGATGTATTCACGTGGGTTAACATACGATTACTGAAGGCATATTCACGGGAGGGATAAAAAATTAACACTTGAAATATCATTGAGTCCTCGAACATTTTCTCCAATTCCTTCTTCGTTTTCTCTTTTGAAGTCCAACTCGATGCTTAAAGAAAGAGGATTATATGTTTTATTAGGTGAAGAGAAGGGCCTTTTGTCTTTGTTAATGGGAAAATAATTTATTAAATTAATTTTTACAAAATCAACGAAATAGTTTCAAAAGTATATATTAAAGTATCTTAATAATTAATATCATAAAATTTAACACACTTTAACTACAAAACCACATATACAAACGTTTAAAGATACTATCGAAAACTGATTAATTCATCACTTTTTTCACAACCAAAATTAACAGTAATTCATGATTTCACAAGACCAACACAAGGATGTATCGACGATCACATAGAACTTTATGCACCTTCTCTTACAATATACACAGAATTCCTACACTATACAAGAGAATTATCCTTCTTTCTAAATGAAATTAAAACCACAAGGTGGAACTTCTTCCCACTGAGGATTATACATGGTTAGCAGGTGGTCATCATCTTCCTTGGCGAAATAATTATCAAGGATTTTAACTGCTTCTTTATAGACCTGTGTGTTTTCATGCGATTGTAACGCCTCAATGTTATCCAAACCACCAGCATCCTCAATTATGCTCACAAATACATTAACATCGGTGATGCCTTCGTTCTTTTCAGTCTCGCCAGCTCTCAATAATTTTTCTAGACCTTGAAGGCAGATTGCTATAGTCCTTGAATCCTGACAGGTTAGAAGATCACAAAGTGGCTTGACGCAACCCTGAATCGCAAGGTATCTGTAATAAAAACAGGGCTCATGTTATTAACCTTGCATCATAAAAACAATGGATGCAGAAAATTACACATGCAAAGAAATTAGAAAAGTTTCGTACCTTATCTGTTCCTCGCTTCCAGAAGCAATTGCATTTGAAACCGCCCACGCTGCCTCTATCTTTATATTGAATTCAGCATTTGCTAGCAGAGATAAAAGTGGGGGAAATATATTTGCATTGATCACAGCCTGCAATGAAACAAAAGCTTAAGTTGTTTTACACTGGGAATATGACAGTGGTAGCGAGTATCACTATAAATCCAAAACCATTTCTACCTGAAGTTGCTCTGTTGTCCCTGCAGTAACATTGGAGATTGTCCAGCATGTATCTTTTATTATGGTTTTCTTTGTCGGCTTATTTGTGAGAAGATGGAAAAGTTGAGGGAGAACCTTACTGTCAATAACAACCTGCACAAAACAAAATATAAGATAAACAATAAAGTAAATACACCATGTTTGAATTGGGATTTTTTGTATTCTGTCATGCTGTCCCAGACATTATATCCGAAAATACATTCAACATGCAAAATAACACAGCTATTGTATAATTATTGGAAAAAGTTTGAAAATGTTTGAAGTAAGACCTGAGTTTGCACATCATCGCTATTGACAAGTTTGCCCACTGCCTTTAAAGCAGGAATAACAACAAATGGTGAAGGATGCCTGCGAACAATTCATTTCGATTAATACACTGAGGACCTTATGTATAAAATTATAATGACAGTGGAATTTAAAAATAATCATAAACTAAACTTAATACCAAATTTAAATTAACCATGAAACTAAATGTATTAAGTTATAAATAAGTTTCTTATAAAGACTAAGCGTGCTTATATTTATGTGCGTATAATGATACTCACGAGAGAAGTTCCACCAACTTTGGGCAAATGCCGGCGTCAATTATTCCCTGAATATTTTCATTGGGGCCATGCGAAATACATGATAGAGCCCCGCATGCATCTGCCAATACTTCCTCGTCTTGCATATGGAGAAGCCACTCCAGGGTAGGCAACGCATATTTTACCTGAAATCCATAAGCAAAAGTTTATAAAAGGCAGAAACTCTTCATGCTATTAAACTCTAAATCTGATCATATATTCACCATTTTCAAATTTGGAAAGCATGGAGTACTGCAACAGGCACAGATTTCCCACAAAGCGAAACCCACTTCAAAAATTTTCATACAATTATCAAAAGGAGTCAAATCTACCAATCACAAAGAGCTAGAGCTAGGTAATGGATTCTGCTTACCTGATGAAATTGAGGTTGGGGTTTTCCACGACAAAAGTTTGAGAGAGTCCATGTAGCTGTTTTAATCATTGAAATTGTTAAATTCTTATGAAACTGGGCAAGCACATGCCATAATGCTCCATGAGCGAGTACAAGATCCCTATATTCTGCACAGTCTCCAGCAATATTTCCCAAAGCCCAAACAGCCTTATAGCAACAACAGTTGAACCCAAAGTGAGGGAGTAGTTTTATAATTGAGATTCAAATGCATAGAAAATAGAAAGATAATTGAGATTCAAATGCATAGAAGATAGAAAGATAATTGAGCAATTTATGCTATGACAATGTTGTACCTGTTCTCGAAGATTATCATCCACAGACGTAAGAAGCTCCACAAATAATGGCAGTGCTCCGTAGTCAATTACAACCTTTGTATGTTCAGTGTTTCCCGATGCTATATTTGTCAAAGCCCAAGCTGCGTCGAACTGTATTATCATATAAATTAATTATAAATCAACTATCACAACAAAATTTCTAAAATAACAAGCTATAATCAAGTCTCTGGACCCAAACAAGATCGAACCTCTCCACTGAATTATTTATTTTATCATATTAATTATAAATCAGCATAGCAATTGCATCTTACCTGAAGCTGAGGCATATCCATTTTCCTGAGAATATCGACAAGAAAGGGAACTACACCGGATTGGACGACAGCATCGATTGGAGGATTACTTTCTGCATAAAGAAGAAATAAAATTATAGTCTGTTTTCGCTTTCTGATACATAACAATGTCGCAGGTGAATAATAGAACGGAGCAGACGTTCTTATATGTTAAAAATAAAAAGAATCTGACCAATCGTTAACATTTCTCGTAGTTGAATAACAGCGGCCTCTTTTGCTCCAATATTATTAGAAGTAAGCGCGAGAACAACTGCTGGCAAAGACTGAGAGTGCACCGTAAACAACAGATTGGAGTTATGAACTAGAGAGGAGATCTTATATTCATACAAATTATTACTACCACGACTATAGTAAACATATATGCCAGTGGTGGTTAATGTAAGAGAATTACCTTTTCCTCGAGGGAAATCCTTTGATCATAGCTAGTAGAGGGCTGAAAATTGAGGGCTGACGGAACAACTTCTCTACGTTTTTTCAGCAGAGTTTCCTCCCGTTTAGACTTTCGAATCTCCACCATGTTTTCCTCTCGCTTGCGACGAGCCTCTACTGAATCGACGACTGCCACCTTGTAACGTTGCTTCCGAGCATGGGCTCTATAGGGCGTGAGAGGCATTTTGGCCTCGGAGAATAAAGATTCGCTCCAAAGAGAAGGAAGGAGTGACATTTTGGCCTCCGAGAATACGAATAAGGACTCGCTCCAAAGAGAGGGAATGAGTGACCTTCACAATAACCCCACAAGTCTTCACTTCCTTCAGACCTCTTCAACTCCTTTTGCTCTGATATCACAAGCGTGCAGAGATTGCTTCTGGGTATGCACACCAATACAAAGACTCAAAAAATTAAAAAGTAAACAGTCTATACATGTACATTCCTTACTGACTTGAAATTTGGACGATAAGCACCACTTATTTATATAATTAAGTTGTATCTCTTCAATGTTTCAATATCAATTAAATTTAATTTTAGCCGACTTCATAAAAAATTTATAAAAAATAGAAGTTAATTTTTTTTTTTTTTAAGGATAAAGTGCTTCCAAACTAAAGTTATCAATCAATGCCTTTTTAAAAGTCAAAACTTACCCTATCTGTAGTCAAGTCCTTTTAAGTTGGAAAATGTGAGAAAGAGGATGGAAAGAATCAAGCTTAAGGGTAAAGGAGAAGGGATTTTTAGCTAGCACTAGTAGATGGCACTCTTGGAGGCATGGTTTCGTATTAGGATGATGCTTATAACTATTTATTACAAATGGAGATTTAGTGTGATTCAATGGAGATTTAGTGTGATTTAATGGAGTATGGAAATGATGAAGATGAGGTTTTTCACACTCTTGGTTGGAGGGTGAATGTTTAGCTTAATCTTTATAACTATTTATTATAAATAAAGATTGAGTGTGGTTCAATGGATTATGGCAATGATGATAATGATGATAAGGATGAGGTTTTGGACTTTCTCTTTAAATTATTTGAAGAATATGTCGACACTTTAGAGTGCATCAAGGAATCCTAAAACATAGATGTTGTAGATTTTTGCTAGACTCTCGGATTTTGCAAGTGGTAGTGATTGGTAACAAAACTAATCTTGACATGATTCTTCTTGTAATTAAGGAGATCAAGAGGATGGACTCACTTGGGTTAACATATGATGATTCACGACTTATTTTGAGGAGGGATAACAAATTAACACCCGAAATACCGTCAAATTCTCGAACATTTTCTCTACTTCCTTCTTGTTTTTCTCTTCCAAAGCCTAACTCGATGCATCAAGAAAGACAACTATATGTTGTATACGGTTAAAAAGGGGACTTTTGTCTTTGTTAATTGGAAGGAGGTGAAGGAATTTGGTATTTTCATGGTTGAATGGATACATGGCTTGGGAAGCAATTGGATTATTGATATTGATTTAGTAGAACCACAATGTGATAAGATTACTAGGGTGCATATACATAAGTATATAAGTTGTGAAGGAAAGAGTAAAAATTGTCATAGGGAATCAATTGAAGTTAACAAAGGTTGAGATGATAATGTCCTTCAATTTAATAGGTAGATTCATGGGGAAGTTTGTGAGTGGGGATACCCTAAAAGGCTAGTTGTGGAAAATCTGCTACCTTCTATCTGGCATGTTTCTAGGTATCCTATTTTGTTGAGAGGTTGTATATTCCTTGGTATGACAGAAGTGGATGACATAGATACTGTGTTAACCAAGAAATGGAATTCAAGGCCATCAGGTTGTGTATTAATCCATGGACAACTTGCTTTGACCCTCATTGAAATCCTATATGTATTTAGAATATATGTGTGCTTATCCCATGCCTTCTGCAAGTGTTGTGAAATGAATTTATATTGATGGAATTCGGTAACACCCCAATTTTGACTTAGAATGTATTTAATCAAAATTATGTAAAACAATGTAAAAATGCTAGTATGAATTCCTAGTGCTGAGCTCAAGGCCAAGGCCCCACGAATGAATGGCGAGGGATGTATGATGTATATATTTTTATTTGGACCCTATGGCTCGCTTATCATTCCAATTCAAAATGTATGTAAATATTATGTTGGAAGTAATAAAATGGTCCAAGATGGATGTGTAAAGAGAAATACATGGGTTATGATTCCACTAGAGGGGAAGAGGTAAGAAGGCCCATGGGGAAACTAAATTCTATGTTTCCAAGTGTCGACCTTAGAAGTCATCCCAAAATATTCCATGTGCTTTAAATTAGCCATTTAATTCATTTTTTCTTATTATCCCAATCATTGAATGTTGATGTAATTGTAACTTCGGAATGTATCACTTGTATTTCTTATGTATTATACCCCGATGTTTATTTCGAGATGTGACCATAATTTAATTGAGTCATGCCATGCCCTGATGTTCCAATCGGGAGTTTCTATAATGTAAACAAGTCATGTGACCATAATGTAATTGAGTCATGCCATGCCCTGATATTCCGATTGGGAGTTTCTATAATGTAAACAAGTCATGTCAAGTCAATGTGGGTAACCCTCCTATTGTTAAAGGGTTAAAGTCCCCGCAGTTCCGAGGCACTAGGGTTGTTAGACTCACCTAGTGAAGTAGGCCCTAGGAGGGCTTAGTCAATTCGGGAATTAGTATGAATAGAGAGCTAGCCTCTCTATTTATCACACACTCACTCACACTCAGTTGTAGCGCATAGCTGAGGAAGAAGAAGACATTGGGGCTAGGAAGAAAGAAGGTTACTGCTGTCAGGAGATCATCTTACTGTTTTGGGTTTTACTTTTGGTTCTTATTCTATCTCTGAGGAAGTTGTGGGGTTTTATCCTCTATGGTTTCCTCGAGGAAAAAAACTGTGTTGATTGTCTCTTGTGTTTGATTGATGTGCTTGTTATTCTCTCAGTTAAAGATCCTAATATAATGCTAGCTTAATGTTAAAAATCTAACATGGTATCAAAGCTAACCTGAGAAGAAGACACTGTGTAGCTGTGGGAACTAGGGCTTCCTACTTTGTGGATCTCTCTCCATATATTTTCAGCAAAAGAAGGTTGGATTAACTCTCCTCCTTAGGGCGCATCTTTCTGTCGAAGTAGAATCCAATTCTGAGGTTTTTCAGTTTTGGACCCGACACTACTGCCAAAAATTAGGGATTTGCATAGAAGTGGATTTTTTCAGTGAGTCCAGGCCTAGATTGATATGCTCCCCAAAATCGAATTTTAGAGATCAAGATCAAAGCATTTGGTTGAACAGAACTCCAGAAAAGCAAAACCCTAATCTTCTCCTAAACCAACACTACAGAATTTCAGCTCCAAATCCAGATCCAACATCTTGACCTTGTAAGATCTAAATATTTTGTATTTCCATTTTAGGTTCTCAGTTAAGATGTCTCATCATACCAATATTGATGAAAAGCTTGAGGGAGCTGATAACTTCCAACCGTGGAAGTATAGGATCTCCCCAGTCCTAGAAGAAAATGAGTTGGACTCTTACATCCATGAGGAGGTTCCAATTCCAGAGGGAGATGAGGCCAAGGCCTTACATAAGAAGAATTTGGTTATGGAAAAGAGGATCATTGTTGATTCTATCAAGGATCACCTCATACCACAAGTGTCCTCCCTCAAGACACCTGAAGTTATGTTTGATGACCTAACCAAACTGTTTGAAGGGAAGAACATTAACCGGAAGATGACTCTAAGGAACAAGTTGAAGAATGTAAATATTCAGAATGAGGAGACCATCCAGTCATACTTCACAAGGGTCTCCTAGATCAAAGAACAACTTGAAGCAATAGATGAAGAAGTGGAGAATGAAGAAATTGTGATGACAACCTTGAATGGTCTACCTAGGTCAAGGAAGACATACTATGTTTCTTTCATTGATGATTATTCTAGGAAGACATGGATTTACTTCATGAAGAACAAATATGAATTTTTCAGCAAGTTCAAGGAATTGAAAGCCTTGATCGAGAACCTCACAGAAAAGAAGATCAAGACCTTTCGATCAGATAATGGCAGAGAATTAACATCAAATGAATTCAAATACTTATGCAAAGATTCAGGGATTAAGAGTGATTTATCCACTCCATATAATCCACAACATAATGGGGTTTCAAAAAGGAAGAATAGAACTATCATGGAAGCTACAAGAGCAATGCTTCATGATCAAGACCTTCCCATGCATCTATGGGAAGAAGCTGCCAGCACAACGGTTTATGTACAGAACCATACTCCACACAGAGTACTCGAGAACAAGACACCCGAAGAAGCATTTTCCAGCAATAAACCATAAGTCAGCCATCTCATAATATTCGGTTGTCCAGTGTACATACACATTCCGAAAGAAAAGAGGACAAAGTTAGATCCTTCGGGAAAGAAGGGTATATTTGTGGCATACTATGAAATCTTGAAGGCTTACAGAATATATTTCCTAGGATTCAAGAAGATCGACATCAACAGGGATGTAACATTTGATGAAGACTCAGCTTACAACAAATCCAGAAAGAGACCTGCTGAAGATCCTGAAGAATCAGAAGTACCCAGAACTCATGACACAACCATGAACGAAGAAACTAAAGAAGAAGATTGAGAAATTGAAGAACCTCAAGAACCTGTAAATCCACCTCAAGAGAAGAATCCTTGCAAGAGGAAACATGCTTGAGTAGGGGAAGCTATCCAAGGTGCGGAAAAATATGGGGCTCCAGAAGAGAATCACAAAGAAAGAGAGAGGAACAGATCCTACTTCGGGTATGTAGCTTTATTATGTGACTTTATCAATAAAGAACCTTCCAACTATGGAGATGTTGCAGAACGTAAAGAATGGAAGGATGCTATAATCGAAGAGTATCAATCAATCACGAAGAATGATGTTTGGGATGTTGTCCCAAGACTAGAAGGGAAGTTGGTTGTAACTTCCAAATGGATCTACAAGATCAAGCATGCTACAGATGGAAGCATAGAGAAATATGAAGCAAGATTTGTGGCTCGTGGCTTCTCACATAATGAAGGAATAGATTATGAAGAAACCTTTGCACCTGTAGCTAGATACACTTCCATTAGATCAGTACTTGCTCTAGCTATAGTGATGAAATGGAAGATACAACAAATGGATGTCAAGACTTCTTTCTTGAATGGTGTAGTGGAAGAGGAAGTGTATGTAGAGCAGCCACCTGGTTTTGAGACACGTGATAGGGAGTCTCATGTGTGTAGATTGAAGAAAGCCCTATATGGTTTAAAACAGGCACCCAGGACATGGTATGGCAGAATTGATGGCTTTCTATCTAGTTTGGGCCTTACAAAAAGTAAAGCAGATTCCAACCTTTACTACAAGGTTGAAGATGGCAACCTAGTGATGCTCCTACTTTATGTAGATGATCTGTTTGTAACAGGTATGGATGGGTTGATTGTCGATACGAAGAGGAATCTTGCTGCCGAGTTTGAAATGAAGGACTTGGGTATGATTCACTATTTTCTAGGCATGGGGGTGTGGTAGAATGCGGATGGAATCTCCCTCGGATAGGGGAAGTATGCAGTAGATATCCTGAAGAGGCTTGGGATGATGGACTGCAAGGCCATGACCACACCTATGGAATCTAATCTAAAGCTATTGAGTGATGCTTCATCAGAAGCTGTTGATGCTATGATGTATCGTCAGATGATTGGGTCCTTGATGTACCTGACGAACACGAGACCAACTATTTGCTTTGCTGTGAACACCTTGATCTAGTTCTTGACAGATCCGAGACATGTTCACTTGATTGCTGCAAAGCATATTCTGAGGTACCTGAGGGGTACAATTGATTATGGGCTCAAGTATGAGGTGAATCAGAATATTAACCTGGAGGGTTATGTTGATTTAGATTGGGCAGACAGTTCCATCAATAGGAAGAGCACTTCAGGGTGTTGCTTTAGTATGGGATCAAGTGTGATCTCTTGGTTTAGCAGGAAGCAATCCTATGTGGCAATGAGTACAGCTAAAGCAGAGTATGTCACAACTTGTTCAGTTAGTTGTGAGGTAGTATTGCTAAGGAAGCTACTATTTGATTTATTTGATCTCCAGATGGATGCTACTTGTATACATTGTGACAAGTAGAGTTACGTGAAGTTGTCGGAGAACCCAATGTTCCATGACAGGTTGAAGCATATCAAGATCAAGTATCACTATATCAGGGATATGGTGTAGAGGGGATAAGTGAAGCTCCAGTATGTTGCGACGGATGAACATATAGCTGATGTGTTGACAAAGCCATTGGCTAGAGTGAAATTTGAGTACTTCAGGGGGAAGCTTGGTGTTCTCTAGATCGAGGTTCCTTCCAAAGGGAAGTGATGATTCCGTGAGCCATTCTGACATGGTGAGAGAATTGGTTCCTTCCATGGTCAGATGTAAGGGCTGAGCCATTCTGTCATGGTGAGAGTATTGGTTCCTTCCATGTTAGATGTGAGTGCTGAGCCATTCTCATGTGACTGTAGGATTGGTTCCTACATGATCAGATATAAGCACTGAATGCCATTCTTGGAATGGAGGCATCTAGTCAGTTACCAGGAAAGCTCAATCTAGGACTGAGGCCCATTCTGATGTGACTATAGGATTGGTTCCTACATGATCAGATGTGAGTGCAGAGCCCTTCTAACATTGGTTGTCATATGTAAGTGCAGAGCCCTTTTGGCATGAAGAATTGGTTCCTTGCATGGTCGAATATAAGTGTTGAGCCTTTCTAACATTGGTTGTCAGATGTAAGTGTAGAGCCTTTCAGCATGGAGGATTGGTTTCTCACATGGTTGACTGTAAGTGCTGAGCCTTTCTGACATTGGTTGTTAGATGTGACTACTGGGATTTTCTGACAGGGTTGTGGGATGTGTTCCCACATGGTCTGATGTGAGTGTTGGGTGTGCCTTTCTGATATGATTATAGGATTGGTTCCTACATGATCAAATATAAGTGTTGGGTGAGCCATTCTAACTTAGGGTCAGATATAAGTGCTGGAAGAAGACCTACATGGAGGCTAGGCATACAACCAACATGAAAAAGGGCTAGCTCTATAGAAATTCCTGTGACAAGAAGAATCAAGAGATTGCACCAGTGATGATGATCTAGATCGAGTGATGATCTAGATCCAGTGATGGTGTTCTAGTGATGATGATCCAGATCGAGTGATGATCCAGATCCAGTGATGATGATCTATATCGAGTGATGATCCAGATCCAGTGATGATGATCCAGATCGAGTGATGATCCAGATCTAGTGATGATGATCCAGATCGAGTGATGATCCAGGTCCAAATGAATATGACTTGAAGATGAATATGATGAAGAATCGATGATGATCCAAATGATACAGAGAAGAAGACTTGTGCTGATAAATTGTGTCGAGAGAATACCTTCCTAGTTAAGAGGGAGTGTTGATGTAATTGTAACTTCGGAACATATTCACTTGTATTTCTTATGTATTATACCCCAATGTTTATTTCGGGATGTGTCTATAATGTAATGGAGTCATGTCATGCCCCGATGTTTCGATAGGGAGTTTCTATAATGTAAACAAGTCATGTCAAGTCAATGTGGGTAACCCTCCTATTTTTCAAGGGTTAAAGTCCCCGCAGTTTCGGGGCACAGGGTTGTTAGAATCACCTAGTGAATTCGGTCGTAGTAGGGTTTAGTCAAGTTAGGAATTAGTGTAAATAGAGAGCTAGCCTCTCTATTTATCACACACTCTCTCACACTCAGTTTTAGCACATAGATGAGGAAGAAGAAGACACTGGGGCTAGGAAGAAAGAAGGTTACTGTTGTCAGGAGATCATCTTATTGTTTTGGGTTTTACTTTTGGTGTCGATTCTATCTCTGAGGAAGTTGCGGGGTTTTCTACATTTATGGTTTCCCCGAGGAAAAACATTGTGTTCATTGTCTCTTGTATTTGATTGGTGTGCTTGTTATTCTCCTAGTTAAAGATCCTAATATAATGCTAGCTTAATGTTAAAAATATAACATTGAATGCATGTGGGAGGTTGGTGTGGAAAGTCACTTCATGTAGTTATCAAAGCATGGTGGTGGTGATTGTTATATCAGCTATTAGTAGTACTTTTCTTCAATGGTCATAAGCTATGTCAATTGTCTTTTCACAATCATATCCCATCCATTAGAGTTAACACCCTTTTGATCATTCTCTCATGTATGTCTCACACACTATGTATATTTTTTCCATTGTTGTTCATGACCATTACCAGACGATGTTAAACCCATAAATTCGAATTTAGAGACAGTTGAATTTGGAAGAGGATATTGATGGTTGTAGGTGAGCTTAAAGGTTGGGAAATCTAGGAAACCTTATCCTTTGGTGTTTTCTACTTTTGGATGCTTGAGAAGACATAATTTAGGCTACATGAGGTTCTCGAACATCATAAAGTAGTTTGGACTCTTATTGCACACATTGGTAAGCATTGTAAGGGTTCAAGATTCCTTGAGGGAATTGTGGATCAATGAAGGGGAATTCCTTCCTTTTATTGTGTGTGGAAGTTGGAAGGAGTTTCATGGCTATGATGGTTGAGTGAGATCTCTAGAGATCTCTATATGAGTTTTGGCTAAGCATAGAGAGAAGAATGAGTTATGGGTTGTGTGAGATAAGCATATAGGTGTTATATTTTCCTTGGTGGCCTCATAGTCCAACTTGAGGGTGGCCTCGCAGGAGGTAGAGTATATGCTAGACAAAGTTCCTATGATTGGGTGGAAAATCACTCTTACGCAACCAACTGCTTGGATCTTCTTTGTTAAAGATAAGTATTCTCTTTTGTGTTTGAATATGCAAAGTTTTAAGGAATTCCTGTAATGATTAATCTTGCATATGCATGTTAGATGTGTCTAGATATTGGTTTTCATTGTGTATTTTCATTTATGCATCTGCACACACAATTTACACATTAAGAATTCATAATTATGGTTATTGGGAAAAAATTAGAATCAAAGATGCAACCAATTCCCTTGAATTAGGGAAGAATGTGTCCACATACTTAAGTTATAACACATAGAAACATGCTCCAATTCTACCCTATTTTTTCTATAGTCAATGGATCTATTCCAATTTCCTTTCTAGTTAGTCGACTAGTCATGTCCTCCATTAGTAGGTCAATCCAACCAGTCAAAATCCTAGTTGGCCCTTCATTTCACCAACCAATTAACCACTCAATCGTCTCCTCGAATCAAATGTTGACTATATATCTCTAGAACATCCAAATGTGTGATGTACTAGTACGGATTGTTTTTCTAATGACCCCTCCCCCCTTCCCCACTCATAAAATAACATTATGGACGTTTAAGATCTGAAATTATTTTTATTCTCATGGATTCACACACTACACTGTAGGTCTAAATATAATAGTGGATATCTACAACTCATGGTAAGTTCATAAGTTTATGGGGAAAATATTATCAATAAATGGTTTTGGGATATTTCTTGAAGATGGGTACCCTTGTAGAAAGAAACAATTTCGTCCTTTTCTAATTCTATAAGATTAGACAATTATAAAATTAGTTGTCTACGAAGTCACATACATTGTTTTGATTCATTTAAGATAAGAAACTTCTTGAATTAGTTTGTATATGAAAACCAAAGACTCTTATTTGTTTGTTAGGGGCACGTTAGGGGTATAGATATTTGTTGGAAGACCAGAGCATATAAATTTTTTTTCTAGATGGATAATAGAACATTATGCTCATATTGTGCCGCTATGTTCTATGTGTTATTATTGAGAATTATGGCTTTTTGTGTGGGATGAAATCAATCATTTATTTGTTTAAAGACTACATCCATATATTTCTAATGTAGTCTTTATTAGAAATATCTGTTTAAAGACTACATCCATAAACGACAAACATCGAGTTCGGAATGGACTCATATTTTCCTGACCATTCGATGGCAAAAAAATGTCGTTTAGGGCCTGAAAACGACTCTCAAAGTTTAGGACCTGAAAATTGCCAAAAATAGTAAATTGTGCTACAATTAAGGAAACTAGAAAACTGAAAGAAACAATGGAGGGGGTCCAAGAGGAATAGGTGGGTGGCCACCAATATCCTCCTGGATCTTTCCTCCCCCCTTAGGAAGAAATGGTACCCATTGTGTTGAGTTCCTCCACAAGATGAGGAAACTTCTGTTGAACTTGGTCCCTGGTGAGCCACTTTCCTTGGTGAAGGAGTTGGCCTGCTTTGACAACTCGATAGAGATGGATATTCTATTGGCGGGTGTTCTTGATCTGTGTGTCCATAATCCGATCAGCGGTGGATTGTTCCATGAAGTCGAGGTTTAACTCTGTTGGTGTGAGTTGTTCTGCCACGTCTCATGTGGCCAGTAGAGGTGGAAAGTAGGGCCGAAGGTGGTCCACATTGAACACTGGGTGCAAACAAAGAAATGGTGGAATACTGAGCTTGAAGGCATTGTCCCCGATAGCCTTAGTGATGGTGTATGGCCCATATCAGAGCGGGCGAAGCTTGTGGTGGGGTCGAGTGAGGTGCTCCTTTTGCAAATGTAGCCACACTTTGTCGCCCACCTGGAAGTTGTGTTGCACCCGATGCTGATCATGTCACTGCTTGTACTTAGTATTGGATCTATCTAATATGTCATGAACCTATTGACGAATGTGCTGAATGCAGTCAATGAAGCTGTTTTCCTTGGAAACTTCAAACTGGATATGAGTTGAATCAACCTGAGTAGCTGCAAATGGCATGGCTACGTCAATGGGACATAGTGGTTGGAATCCCAAGCTCACCTGAAAGGGGCTATGGTTGGTTGAGCTATGGAGGGCCCAGTTGTAGCTGTTTTGTACAAAGGGGAGGCTCTCACCCCATGTGCATGGATGCTTTGAGTTATACATGCACAAAATGTGTAGGATCATCCTGTTGACGACCTCTATCTGGCCATTAGTCTGGGGATGGAAAGCTGTTGACTTTGTGAGCTTGGTGTTTAGCATTGACCATAGGATAAACCAGAATGTACTAAGGAACCTGTTGTCCCAGTCTGAGATTATAGACTGTGGGATCCCAAAGTGTACCCACACTCATTCAAAGAAGAGTTTAGTAGTGGCTTCTGCTGTGATATTCTTCTTGCAGGTCGCCATTATGGCCATCTTTGAGAATCTGTCAATGACCACAAACACACAGTTGTTGTCATGCTTAGTAAAAGGAAGGCCTGACATGTAATCCATGGAGATGGATTCCCAAGGTCGACTAGGGGTAGGCAACAGAGTATAGAGGCCTTGCTTCTTAATGGATGGTTTTCCAATGGCACAGGAAGTGCAGGATCGGATGTATTTCCTGACATCCTGTAGAAGGTTCGGCCAATAGAAATACTTCTACAGTACTTCCACTGTTTCCTCGACCTCAAAATTCCCAGCGACCCGACTATAGTGCGCTTCCCAAATCATCTTGTCATGCTTGCTTGAAGGAACACAAAGGTGTCCCATGTGACACAGTAGTCCATCTTGGAGGTGAAATTTTGGAACTTCGTTTCCATCCAAGAACGTCTGGTATGTGTGGCTGAATTCTGGATCGCTCTTGTAGAGAAGTGGCCAATCAGTAGTCTCATGCCCAAAAGAGTTGAGCACGGTCATTATCGCCATGATCGGTGGTCGGCTGAGGCATTCTGCAACATTATTGGTGCTTCCCTTCTTGTACTTGATGTTCAAATGAAACTATTGTAGATATGTGGACCAATTTTGATGGCGATCATTCTATAACTTCCCTTGTTTCTGCATGAACTATAGGGGTCGGTGGTCTATGTGGATAATCATTTCCTTCCCCAAGATGTAATGTTTCCATTCTCGGCAAGCCTATACAATGGAATACATCTCTTTGTCATAAGTGGGATATTTGCAGATAGTGTCAGACAGTGTCTCATTGTGATATGCCACTAGATGCCCTTATTGAGTAAGGACTATCACAATAGCATAGTTAGAGGAATCTATCTCGATCTCAAATGGTTGTTGCAAGTCTGGTATTGTGAGCACTGGGGCACAACATAAGCAATGTTTCAATTCTGCAAACGCCTTCTATTGAGTTTTCGACCAAAAGAATTTTGCTTTTGCTCCTCCCTTGGTGACTTGACTCAAGGGCCAAGTGATATGAGAGAATCCCAACATGAACCTGTAGTAGAAATTAGCAAGGCCCAGAAAGCTGTGAAGCTCTATTAGAGTAGTTGGGGCTGGCCAATCCCGAATGACTTGGAGCTCAGTTGGATCCACATGTACCCCACAGTCATCAATAATGTATCCCAGATATTGAACCTCGATCATGCCAAAAGTGCACTTGTCCAAATTGGCAGAGAACTTGTGCTACCGCAATGTTTGGAGGACATGTCAGATGTGGTGGAGGTGCTCTTCCCAAGTCTAGCTAAAGATCAGGATGTCATCCAAGTACACTACTACAAATGAGTTGGTGAATGGCAGCAAGATGTCGTCCATCAGTCTCATGAAGCTTGCAGGAGCATTCGTCAGCCCAAAAGGCATGACCAACCATTTGAAAAGGCCCTCCTTGGCTTTGGAGGTAGTCTTCCACACATCGGACGGTTCGATCAGTACCTGGTGATACCCAGACTTTAAGTCAATATTGCTAAAATATTTTTCCCCTTGAAGCTGGTCCAGGAGGTCATTAATCCGTGGGATTGGGTACCTATTCCAGACAATGATCTTGTTCAGCGCATGATAGTTAATACAGAGTCTCCAAGTCCCATCCTTCTTCTGTACTAACCCGATCGGGCTCCCATAGGGTGATGAACTTCACCGCATGTGACCCTTGTGCAGCAGCTCCTGAATTTGCCTCTTGATTTCATCATTCACCATAACAGAACTGTGATAGTTCGGTCCATTGGGCAGCGGTGCACCTAGGGCCAGATCGATGGGGTGCTTGACCTGAAAGTGGAGAGGCACCCCAATGGGTGAGGTTAATATGTCACGGTACTCCTCCATGACCTTTTCCATTTGTTGTTTTCGTGTGGAGGGGCCTTATCTGGAGGTCGTGGCAACGATCTTCTTCTTGCCCTGAGGGCAGATCATCAAGAAAACAAACTTCCCAATTTTGGAAATGAGATTACTACATTGTTTTGCAGTAACCAAAGAGATAGAGGCAGGGGGTGGTACCTCTGGTATTCTATACAAATTATTTCCCAACATAATAATAACAACGCGAGGCCGGGACTCATACACAACATGTTGCTTCCATAAGTGTGGTTGACCTAATAATACATCACAAACATCAAGAGGAGCAATATCACATAATACCTCATCGGTGAAGGGCTTGATGTTGTAGGGAGGTTGGCACTGCTGGCTGACGCAGAGATCTTGTCCTTGGTGAACCCACCCGATGGTGTACTGCTGCGGGTGTGCTATGGTCAGCAAACCCAACCGCTTCACGACCTCTCCTAAAATCGTGTTCTTTTGGCTCCCATTGTCGACAATGAACTATAGCAGGGAACCCTTTACCCAAATATGGGAGTGGAAAAGATGCTCCTCCTCCTTTGAATCTTCTGGTTCTTCCTTTTGGATCTTCGTGGTGGCAACGGTGGTGTTGGGCTCTACATCGATAATCTTCTTCCTTCTGTCATTCCCCTTCTCGAGTTTTGATTCAGTGTTAGAGTATGCATCTGATTCAGAAGTCTTTATCTCGGCCACTAGTGACTGCTTCGCTCGACACTCACTTGTGTTGTGAGTGGGGCTCTTATGGAACTCGCACCACTTTCTCGCTTCCTTCTTCGGCTTTACAGTGTTGCTCTTTGCTTATGGCTTTGGAAAGTTTTCTTGAGTCGCCATGCCTTGGCTGTGTCCATAGTTCTATGGTTTGGGGGCACCTTTCCCTTGCTTCTGATTCGCAGATCCAAAGTCTCGCTTTTTCTGTTTGAATTTTTGCTCAATTTTGGCAGTGTACCAATATGTCGTACCAAGCGAGGAGATGTTGAGGAACTCCATTTCCTCCTGAATGTATCTATGTAGACAACTGCAGTACTTCAGCGCCAAATGTTTCTCTGAATATTTGATACCCAACTTGGTGCATAGGGTATGGAATAGATTCGTCAGCTCATGCACATCTTGATCTCTTTGCTGCCGCAGCGTAGTCTGTTAGACGTACTTGTCCTCATAGCTCCCCACCGGATAATTTTTTCCTTTATGGAATCTCGGAAAGAATTCCAAGTGGGTATGAATGAGAACAGAGAGGGTTCCTCCTCATCCTTTCTCTCACAGTAGGTTTCCCATCAGTCTTTAACATGGGGGGAAGCTTTGAGTAGAGAAAAAGTAATCTTCTCTCGGTCAGAAAAGTCATGAACTGAGAAATATCCTTCTAATAGATTCAACCATTTATCTATGGCATATGCATCTATTCGACCATCAAATATGGGAATGTTGAAGTTTACTTGTACCTTAAAAGGGGTTGCACCTCCAGAGTGGCTGCTGGATGCAGATGCGTTGCCAGTGGGAAGTCGTTAAAGGATCTGGGCAAAGTTATCCATCATCGCGTTCCTTTGTTTTTCAATGGCCTCCTCAAGAAACATTTTGATAGGATCTTCTGCGCCCTCATCTCTCTTTTCATCCCCCATGGGTGGCCGTCGGGATTTGTGAGGCTGATCTTGCAAAGGTTCAACCAAATTGAGCCCTAACTCGTTGGTGACATGCAAAGAAGGATCGAGAAAGAGAAGATTGCTCTGATACCACTAATCCGAAATTATGCAAAAGCACAACAGAATACACAAATAACCATAGAAACAAATACGCAGCAGAAATAACACTTCATTTCATTAATCAATAACTGGAAGTTGTTTACATATAGAATGAAAATAAACTAGCTAGAGTGCTGGTAGCTTATCTCTGAGAAGAGATGTTGCGGCTACATGCCTCTGAACTCTCTATTACAATGAGGCTCAAAGGCCTATATATTATTGAGAAACAACGGAAACCCTACACATCCAAAAACCTAACCCTAGGAGGTGAAACGCCATAATGTGGGCCCTGTTGGGTAACTTGGTATATCAATTTCCCGAGGTCGTAACTTTTTCATACTACCTCCGTTTGATGCGCGTGATATATCATTAGAAAGATCTATTTAAGGACTACATCCATAAACAACAAATATCATGTCCGGAATGGACTAATATTTGCCTGACCATTCGATGCCAAACAAACATCGTTTAGGGCCTCAAAACGGCTCCGAAAGTTCAAGACCCGAAAAATGCCAAAAATAGTAAATTGTGCCACAATTAAGGAAACTGAAAAACTGAAAGAAACAATGGTGGGGTCCAAGAGGAATAGGTGGGTGGCCACCAATATCCTCCTGGATCAATTCTCTCATTGTGGCTAGAATTCAAGAAATAATTGGTATTCTCTCATTTTAGCTGAGAAGAGTATTAAAGGAGCTATCATTCGTACTAAAAAAAAGGAATGACGAAAAAAACATAAACAAATTGCTTGGAGAAAAGTGTTGAACTTCATTCCCAAAGGTGTTTAAGGAGCCACCATCAAAGACTCTTAGTATTCATCGTTGATATTAATCTATGAAGAAGATTAAATCTTGGAGCCCTAAAAGGAAGAAGATCCCACAGATAAGTGTCATTGCCTTCATCTAGTTTAGTTTTGTGTTCCATAGAGGAGGAAACGTTTGATGCAAAGATGTGTTTTAGCTTAGGATTTGAAATCGATGGCTTAGATTGATTGTGGGTCACTCCATAGGTGATGTTAGCATGAAAGTCATTGAACTTAACAATTTTATAAAATGTGAGCCCCAACTAACCTAAAATCATATCAGCCCTTGAGATTTTCTCACAAATAAAAATCTTAGCGGGAAATTTGCAATAGATCCCATCCCGTGATTGTTCTAATTTTACTCCAATGAATCTTGTTGATTTTGGGTTCACGAGTACCGGTTGAAATTAAAAATGTGTTGGAAAGTTCATTCCTACGGCTAAGCCATTTATAAATATTTTTGTAAGTTTTCAAAAAAAGGTATTCTTATTTACGACAAGCTCAAAAGGAAAGTACCATGTGGACTTGAGTTTTGTATATATGTTTAAGAGAATTTTTATGTCTTTAATAAACGGATGAGAAAAAACCCAATGGGTTTTAGAAAGGAAAAAAAAGAATGAGAAAAAATCCAATAGTTTTCAGAAAAAAAAAAGTTGGTCATTTTTTAAAAGAAGGGCGTCATAGTTAAAAGAAAAAAAAGACCTATGTTGTTAAAAAAATTTAAAAGAAAGGTGCGAGGACATTTTAAATATAAAGAAGGTTGGTTTGAAATTAAGAAAAATGAGGTTGAGGAAGAAATTAGTTGAAGAATTTAGTTTATTCATTCCATAGTATATGATTTAATAGTGTCTATCAACAATTTGCAAGAACCTAATTTTAACTAGGAAGAACACACACAATAATTTTGATCAGTTTCTAACAAAGAGAAAAGGGTGTAAGGGTAAGAAATAGTATGAACCAACATAATGTTATTTTATTATTCTTCTTTAGTAGGATGATTTTCAAAGATTTAGAATACAAAAACATTATATATTTAAATGCATCATTTAACGTATCTTGATTATTCTTTTCCATGACTTTTGCAACGACTTAATGTAGATGAAAAGAATTTACAAACTTATATGTGCATGCATTTCAAGTATATGGGAGCATGGGACCTATTTTCTATGTTCTAGTGGACAAAATATTGGTGTATCCCCTATTTGGGAGATTTTGTGGATCTTGTGTTGAGAATTTTGAAAAGAATTATAGTCATAATATCCATTCAATTTAATTTGATCCTACAATATAGGATCTTGCTATATTTATGTCTATTTTTTTAGGTTATAGTGTTGAGAATATTGAAAACCACCGTTCTAACTTTATATGTAATCATTTTTTGATAGAATTGAAGATACCTAAATATAATGTTTGTCTAGTGCAAATTAATAATGTTTATGATACACTTTTTCATAGTAAAGTTTCAAAGTACTTTTTGAGTGTAGGTTTATACAATGTTGTCTGCCTGTTAGATAGCACAAGCATATGTAAATAGGGTTTTATTCTAAATTTTGTCTCTTTTTGAAGTCCCAACAATCTATGTTGCAACATTTTTTTAAAAATATGGTTCACTGCCCCGAAAGTGGTCAGAAGCACACTACGTCCACGAGAATAAAAAATTTCTATGTCTTTAATACATGATTTCTTCTTTAGATTTCTAATGTTTCTAACTTTCCTCTAGATTAGGAATTTATTTTAGAATTTATGCACTTTGGATCTCAAACTTCTAAGTGTATCAGACTTTTGTAGAAATCACAGCCTATGTCATATATGGTAGTCTTGTTAGAAATCCACGTTGGGGATACCTCGATCATAGTGGTGTAGTTTCTGTACAAGAGATTCTCCCAAAACTTTCAACTCAATACCTTTATACACTGTTGAAATCACATGCACTCTAGGTACCGAGTGAAGTGGAACAACTGGTGCTTTCCTTAGGTGGCTGCTTGCAGGAAATAAATTCTTTTAATTTCTCAAACACACTCTGCACAATGCCTTCTCCATAGTTTCACTAGTGGACGGGTGGATATCCTAGCATTGTTAGATGCATAGGTTAAGTTAGAACATGTTGGAATCTTGTCTAGATTCATAGCAGATCTACTCGTACCATAATGTTGCAAATCCTTAAATTGTCTGTGAAGTCCTTGTCATTTTTTATTACTCTGAAGTATATGGTCAGAGTCCATCTGTTGGTGACTATGCCATGTGGTTTTGGTTCAAGTTTGAGTTTGAAAACATTGAAATTTGATTTGATTTTGAATTTCTTATTGAGATTTAGATGAGATTCATCATTAAGTTTGTGTAGATACAATTATTCAAATATTTTAAATTATCATTTCTTTAATCTAAATATAATTAGACTAAATATAATAGTAATATATTAAAATTTTAATAGATATATTAAAATATTAATAAAAGTTACACCTATATTGTACATTATAAATGTTCACATTAATGAAATTTAAAAATTATAATAAATGTCACAATTAGAAATATATTTTAATGAAATATAAAAAATATCAATTCTTATTGTCAAATTAAATTGAAAGGCAACAAATGATACACTTTTCACATATGAATTTATATTAAAGAGTTCCCATAGTTCTGGTGTAACCTTCCCGAGTCAAGCATCGACCCTATGTGCAAGCATGGAGGCTCTCCATCAATCCTCATAACGCACTTTGTTTAAATTTGTTGGAAATGTGAGGAACATCCTCCATCATTCAAACAAAATTTGGATTCTTTTTACTTATTATAGAGAGGATATTTGGTTATGAATGGGCTATTACACAAATGACTCGATTCTGTATGCTCGCTATTGGACTACGTTATTTTACTCTGTGCTTATGGAAGCTAGGAAGATAGGGGTAAGTTAAGGTGAATTTAAAGTAAATTTAAAAATATGTTTTGAGATTCGAGGAAGTTTTAAATCCAAAATTGAAGTGTGATTGACCTTGTGACTTAGGTTGGTGAAGCACAATATACATATGATGCTTACGGGAAATCCTCTTTCCCACATGTAGGTCTAGCTTCTATTTATAGACTTGAAAAAATGGGTTCACCCATAAATGAAAAATTGAGGTGATTGATCTATGGTTAAATACCTACTTCTAAGACACCAATTCCAAGCAGTAGATGTGGCTCCATGCCTTACAAGGAAACCTTGTACGTGCTCGAAGAATTTTGATCGCTAGTCATGTTTTAAAACGATTGGAATTTTCTACTGGGATGATCAACAAAGACATCTAGTTGTGTTGGATTAGTAGGAAGTCTTTATGCAGGTGATTCATCAAGTAGAACAAATGTGTCTATTGTATATGCATGTGTAAGTCTCCAAGAAACAATGGATAGTCTTGTAGATAGTGGATGTGACGTATCCTCTATCCCCAGATGCCGCTTCACCTCTAACAAGGGTCATGTTTTCCATTAATCCTTGTGGGTTTGAATGTTTCCATAAAAAGTACGATCAAACGGTTGGGATGGTATAGGAGAAATATTTCTACAAAGTGATGGTTTGAACAAAACTGTTGGAATCTACCAGCGAATAGAAATCCAGTTCATTCATATCAGCCACTTGAAATTATGAGTGGCTGACTTGAAAATATATATGAGCATGTAGGTAGTTTAGCAGTGATTTTAAGCATGGTTGTCTTTGGAAACATAAACTGTATTTTAATCATGGTTGTCTTTGGAAATGGAAATTGTATTTTAATCATGGTTGTATTTAGATCTTATTGTATTTTCTTAGAATTACAAATGGTGCAATATTGGTGTTAATATTGCTCCTTTCCCCAATTCTTAAATGGTTCTATATCAATGGAAGAGAACGTGTCTTACAACTAGGAAGTTGGTGGTTTGATTCCTCTGTCCCCTAATGATATTTCAATATTGATATTTTTAATAAAATATATTTTATTATGATTTATTATAGTTATAGAGGGGTTTCAAACCATTTTTGTATGTTTCTACAAGGGGGTTTCTAAACTGCATACATATGTCACTACGAGGGGGGGTTCAAAACCTCCCTTCTATGATACAACAATGGGGGTTCAAAACACCCCTTGTAGGTTTATATCATGGGGGGTTCATTAACTCCCTGAAAGGTTTATAATATGGAGTTTTAAGAGGGGGAAGGGTCTCGAACTGCCCCCGTAGGTGTCTATAAGCAGGGTTTCAAACCACCCACATAGGTACCTATGAGGGGGGTTTATAACCTCCCTTGTAGGTACCTATGAGGGGGGTTTATAATATACAACAAACTTTTGTAATAAGTACTTTTAGGGGGGGTTTGGAAGTTCCCCCAAAAGTAGATTTTAGCACCAGTTTTGATCTCTTTCATAACCGCCCTTAAAAGTCTAATTTTTTTAGTGTCGATGCTATTGAGGGCGGTTTTCTTAAGAATGTAATGGGTATTTCTCCCCTACTACTTGCAAAAGAACCTACGCTAGACTAGTCAGATCTAAGGGTAGATTTTATGGTGTGTAATATCCCTGATCTGAAAACAGATCAAGATATTATCTCTACTACTGTTATGAATTGAAATATGCAATAAAAGTTTAATAGAATTGTGATCACTTATTTATGTAGAGGAATTATGGGAACTGCAGACAGAAATTGGAACGGTAGAGGGATAAAGGAAGATACCAATAAAATTTAGGATAGAGAGATATGATACCTCTATAATATCTTTGATCTGATCTTAGATCTGAATATTAACTTTGCTACAATTATTAATTAAACTATGAAATGAAAATTTTCAATTAACCAGTCACTTCTTGATACCAGGAAAATTAGGTTATTACTCATAAATTTGTAAAAATAACATTGGGCCGATGGAAGAAACAAAAGAAAATTTAGGATAGAGAGAGTTCCTTCCCTAAGCACATGTATGTTGGGGACCATTTAGGTTTCCAAATTAGCTCTATAGAAGTATACTTCCATGCTTCTGGGTGTCCCAACCGTGCAAAATAGGAGAGAATAGTCACATCCATTAAACCAAGGTTTATGCAAGGTTTAGATGTTTTACTGGATAGGTAATATGCAGAAAATAAAGTTTCATAAATTTAGGAGTGATTTGGGAAAAAAATAGCAGTTTGGATCGGGAAGAACCTATGCAAAGGAGCATGTCCAAACATGATATGATATAAACGAATTCTCAGTATAATGGATGGGATGGGTATAGGGGTGATCTAAAATATGAAATCAACTTTTAGAATGACATTTGACTGCATAAAACTTCCATAATGATAAAAATAATGAGACTAGTTGAAATTTCCTAGTCAAACAGCAAGGGTGTGCATATTGATAAATTTCAAATCAGATTTTGTTCATAACTGCCTTTAATGTATTGAATATATTAATACATCAGTTAGCAATTAGAGTTGTACCCTAGGTTGTTGAAGGTAAATCCCAAGGTAACAACAGCACCACTTTAAGAAAGGGAGCTGTCTACTTCCTTTCTAGAGAGGGATCTATCACTGATTTTTAACAAGGCCAGATATAAAAACAAAACAAAATACGGATTAAGTTTGTGGATGGAATCGAGAAAACATATATTGGGATATGGAATCACAAATATTCATGGATCACAAAACTGTTCGAAGGTGAAATTATACAGAGGCAAGTTAGCATTCGGTTACAGTCATAATGTTGTTGGTTTGGTGATAAATAAGAAATAATGACAGTCCATTAACACAGAGCACCAGGTAGATGAATTGTTGGTCTCAGGATAGAAGGGAAAAAATTATATAGAATTCTTCTTAAGTAAGAGAAAAATAAGGAAGAAGAAGAAGGAGTTGTGACATAGGAAACAACATTAAAGAAGAAGGGAAGGATGCTGTGACAGAAGAGGAAAGAAAAGGAGAAAGGTAAAGAAGGTGTGGGACAAGGAAGATGCACCAGTTTTGTAAGCTACAATAGAAGGGAGGAGTAAGAGACATGATGACATGACAGGATATTCAGAGAAGTAGGAGTGTAGATAAGGTAATGGTTAGAAAGCGACACTAAGGCATGATTCTGAGAAGCGTCATCCCTTAGCGATCATGTGTACAAGATCGAATGGAGCTAACAGAAACCACATGCGTAAAGGAATTTTTATAAGTCAGGCCGATAGCGCCTTTTTGGTCATATATTGCTAGAGTAGGAAAGACAGCCCGTGGGATGAAGATAGTAAGTTAGCTAGGATAGTGACTGAAGTTGAGTATATTAGAGTATGTATGGATCCATTATTGAGTTTATAATAAGAATGTATGGGAATATATCGATTCTGTAATAAGGCTATAAAAGGAGAAAGCCAAGTTGTACATGGGTTAGCTGGTTAATCAGTTAGGCCATTAGCTCACTCTTGTTTAGATGATTTTGAGCTGATTAGAGTCTACAACAGTTTGATTAAGTGACTCTGGATCACTGAGTGTATCAGAGTAGTGGATCGATAGCTGAGTGCACAGATAGATAGAGAAGTTCAAGTCAATCCAAGATGTGTGTAGATTACTAAGTAGGACTAGAGTAGACTAATAAATATAGAGAAGAACAGAGAGCATGAGAGGGAGGAGAACTTTGTAAAGATAGAAGAGAATATCTTGAACATAGTATGTAGGTTTAAGTATTGAAAAAAGGTGCATATATTTCATCATGCCATTATCAAATGAATAGCACCTTGTAGTTTTTTCCCGCATGGGCTTCCACGTTACATGTTGTGTATATGTGTGAATGTTGAGTAGCTTAAAAAAGTGCATATTTACTGTGTTTAAATGATTGATTGGTTATCGTGCTTTGAAGAGATAACTATATGAATGTTGTATTTCAAGTAACAAACATGTCTGTGATGTCTTTTCATTGTGCATTTGTGTAAGATTGTATAGATAAGGGAAAGTAATACTTCAGTGTTGATACATAATGTGAAAACCACCAACCCACCTTCTCAGTCTTCATTGGAAACCTTGGCACAAGGACAAGGAGTTAAACAACCTCCCTCACAAACTACAGAAACATGGTTCCTGAAGTCACCCATAGAACTGGGATATCTCAGGTGAGGCAACATCTCTGTCGCGGGTGCTGTCGACTTAGATCTACTCCATAGGGTTGATATGTTGGGATTTATTGCACTGACCAAAGAGAGGGTTTTAACCTAAGTCACAGGGGAATAAATGACAACAAATGGTTCTATTATCGGGACCCTAAAGTGTTGTAGTGAGGTCCATGTTTTGGTATCCCACGAAACCAGAGATCTAAAACTTGGTGGATGCAAAAGAGCTAGAGTTTGCATGGAAATAAAGTGAAGGATCTCGATGGATGCCGATGAAGTGGTTAGAATGGTACATATATTTGGACATCAATGATATTTTATTTTTTGAGTTCCCCATTGTGTTATATGAATGGTTGCCTAAGTTGGAAACCCAGAAAAAATAATTTTCAAGGAGGAGAACCAACAGAATGGACTTTGTTCTTGATTGAGCATCTGCAAAGAATCAACAACCCTATATCAAGGGTTGTAGAATTTTGGGTAGATAGTATCATAGAAGGATATATCACTGAGTTCACTATTGATACAATAACCTCATACAGTAAGGCTGACAGAAAAATTTTCCAAGGACCATGTGGTCAATATCTCTCATCTTGGAAGACGTGGATTAAAATGCTTATATGTGAAAAGGGAATTCTGCGAATGATAGATTGAATATAAAAGGGTGGCTGTGTCTCAAAAGAACCCTAAAGTGAGAATTGGAGGAAGATTTAGGTCCCGTAAAAGGATAAGGTGGAACTACAATAGAATATAGCTTTTTGAGAAGTGGAGGAAGATTCAGGTCTCGTAAAAGGAGAAAAACCCTATTGGGATGAGGCAGTTGCAGCACAAACCAAGAAGAAGAAGGATACGAGTTTACATCATACCTAGATGAAGGCTCGTGTGATGAAGAAGAGGAGTATCAGCTAATCTCAAAAGGAGACAAAGAATCTGAGGAGTCGACTGAAGCTCCGAAACAAGAATGTGTACACAACTCGGCCGTGGTACCAGAGGTAAGATCACCAGACCAATATCAAAGTATTTCTATAAATACGAGTAGTACTAATGCTATAAATAAAAGACAAAGAATTTAGAATATTCCACATTGTGTTCCTACTGTACCAATAGTTAATATAGTGCTGATCAATCCAATGGCTAGAACTGACATTAAGCTCCCAACTAATGGGAATTTGCAATAGATCCCATCCCTTGATTGTTCTAATTTTACTCCATTGAATCTTATTGAATTTGGGTTCATGAGTACCAGTTGAAATTCAAAATGTGTTGGAATGTTCATTCCTACATCTAATCCATTTATAAATATTTTTTTAAGTTTTCGAAAAAGGGTATTCTTATTTACCATAGGCTCGAAAGGACATTACAATGTGGACTTAAGTTTTGTATATATGTTAAAGATAATTTTTATGTCTTTAATAAACTAATGAGAAAAAATCCAATGGTTTTTAGGAAAAAAAAAAGGTTGCTCGTTGTTTAAAAGAAGGGTGTCATAGTTAAAAGAAAGAAAAAAGACCTATGTTGTTAAAAATTAAAAAAAAGAGGTGCAAGGACATTTTATAGTATAAAGAAGGCTGGTTTGAAATTAAGAAAAAGGATGTTGAGGAAGAAATTAGTTGAAGGATTTAGTTTATTCATTCCATAGTATAAGCTTTACTAGTGTCTTTCAACAATTTACAAGAACCTTAAGGACTAATTTTAACTAGGAAGAACACACACAATAATTTTGACTAGTTTCTAACAAAGAGAAAAGGGTGCAAGGGTAAGAAATAGTATGAACCAAGATAATGTTATTTTATTATTCTTCTTTAGTAGGATGATTTTCAAAGGTTTAGAATACAAAAACATTATATATTTAAATGCATCTTTTAACGTATCTTGATTATTCTTTTCCATGAATTTCGCAACGACTTAATGTAGATGAAAAGAATTTACAAACTTATATGTGCATGCATTTCAAGTATATGGGAGAATGGGACCTATTTTCTATGTTCTAGAGGACAAAATATTGTTGTATTTCCTATTTGGGAGATTTTGTGGATCTTGTGTTGAGAATGTTGAAAAGAATTATAGTCATAATATCCACTCAATTTAATTTGGTCCTAGAATATAGGATCTTGCTATATTTATGTCTATTTTTTTAAGGTTATAGTGTTGAGAATATTGAAAATCATCATTCTAACTTTATATGTAATCTTTTTTCGATATAATTGAAGATACCTACATATAATGTTTGTCTACTACAAATTAATAATGTATATGATACACTTTTTCGTAGTAAAGTTTCAGAGTACTATTTGAGTGCAGGTTTATACAATGTTGTCTGCCTGTTAGATAGCAAAAACATATGTAAATATGGTTTTATTCTAATTTTTGTCTCTTTTTGAAGTCCCAACAATGTATGTTGCAACATTTTTTTAAAATATGGTTCACTGCCCCAAAAGTGGTAAGAAGCACACTACGTCCATGTGAATAAACATTTTCTAGGTCTTTAATACATGATTTATTCTTTAGATTTCTAATGCTTCTAACTTTCCTCTATATTAGGAATTTATTTTATAATTTATGAACTTTGGATCTCAAACTTCTAAGCATATCAGACTTTTGCGAAAATCACGGCCTATGTCATATATGGTAGTCTTGTTAGAAATCCATGTTGGGGATACATTGGTCATATTGGTGTAGTTTCTGTACAAGATATTCTCCCAAAAATTTCAATTCAATACCTTTATACACTTTTAACATCACATGCACTCTGGGTACCAAGTGAAGTGGAAGAACTAGTGCTTTCCTTAGGTGTCCTTGCCACAGGATGCTTGGAGGAAATAAATTGTTTTACTTTCTCAAACACACTCTGCACAATGTCTTCTCCATAGTTACACTTGGACAGGTGGAGATCCTAGCATGGTTAGATACATAGGTTAAGTTAGAACATGTTGGAATCTTGTGCAGACTCATAGCAGATCTACTCCTACCATAATGTTGCAAATCCTCAAATTTTCTATGAAGTCCTTGTCATTCTTGAATACTCTCAAGTATATGGTCAGATTCCATCTATTGGTGACTATGCCATATGGTTCTACACATAAATATTTCTACCAAGTCATGGTTTGAAGAAAACTGTTGGAATCTACCAGGGAATAGAAATCCAATTCATTCAGATCAGCCACTTGGAATTACAAGTGGCTGATTTGAATATATATATGAGCATGTAGGTAGTTTAGTAGTGATTTTAAGCATGGTTTTCTTTGGAAATATAAATTGTATTTTAATCATGGTTTTATTTAGATCTTATTGTATTTTCTTAGAATTAAAAATGGTGAAATATTGGTGTTAATATTGCTCATTTCCCTAATTCTTCAATTGCTCTATATCAATCGAAGAGCACATTTCTTACAAGTAGGAAGTTGGTGGTTTAATTCATCTATCCCCTAATGATATTTCAATATTGATATTTTTAATAAAATATATTTTATTATGATTTATTATAGCTATAGGGGGGTTTCAAACTGTTTTTGTATGTTTATACGAGGGGTTTTCTAAACCGCATACATATGTCATTACGAGGGGCGGTTCAAAACTTCCCTTCTATGATACAACAATGGGGGTTCAAAACACCCCTTGTAGTTTTATATGAGGGGATTCATTAATGCCCCAAAAGGTTTATAATATGGTGTTTTATGGGGCAGGATCTTGAACCTCCCCCATAGGTGTGTACAAGCGGGGTTTCAGACCACCCGTGTAGGTACCTACGAGGGAGGTTTATAACCTCCCCTGTAGGTACCTATGAGGGGGGTTTATAATCGCCAACAAACTTTTGTAGTAAGTACTTTTAAAGGGGGTTTGGAGCACCCCAAAAAGTAACTTTTAGCACCAGTTTCGATCTCTTTCATAACCACCCTTAAAAGTCTAATTTTTTAGTGTCGATGCTATTGAGGGTGGTTTTCTTAAGAATGTAATGGGGATTTCTCCCCTACTACTTGCAAAAGAACCTACCCTAATCCAATAAGACATAAGGGTAGAGTTCATCGTGTGCAATATCCTTGATCTAAAAACAAATCAAGATATTATCACTACTACTATTATGAATTAAAATATGCAATAAAATTTCAATAGAATTGTGATCACTTCTTTATGCAGAGGAATTATGGGCACTGCAGATAGAACTTGGAATGGTAGAGGGATAAAGGAAGATACCAAGAAAATTTAGGATAGAGAGATATGATACCTCTATAATAGCCTTGATTTGATATTAGATCAGAATATTAACTCTGCTACAATTATTAATTAAACTATGAAATGAAAATTTTCAATTAACCAGTCACTTCTTGATACCAGGAAAATAGGATTGTTACTCATAAATTTGTAAAACGAGCATTGGGAAAATGGAAGAAATAAAATAAAATTTAGGATAGAGAGAGTTTCTTCCCTAAGCACATGTATGTTGGGGACCATTTAGGTTTCGAAATCAGCTCTGCAGAAGTCTATTTCCACGCTTTTGGGTGTCCCAACCATGCAAACTAGGAGAGAATAGTCACATCCATTCAACTAGGGTTTATGCAAGGTTTAGATGTTTTATCGGATAGGTAATATGCAAAAAATAAGGTTTCATAACTTTAGGAATGATTTGGGAAAAAATAGCAGTTTGGATCAAGAAGAAGCTATGCAAAGGAGTCTGTCCAAATGTGGTATGATATCAATGAATTCTCAATATAATGGATGGGATGGGTATAGGGGTGATCTAAAATATGAAATCAACTTTCAGAATGACATTTGAGTGCTTAAAAATTCCATAATGATAAAAACAATGAGACTAGTCGAAATTTCCTAGTAAAACAACAAGAGTGTGCATATTGATAAATTTCGAATCAGATTTTGTTCATAACTACCTTTGATGTACTTAATATATTAATACATCTGTTAGCACTCAAAGTTGTACCCTAGGTTGTGGAAGGTAAATCCCAAGGTAACAACAGAACCACTTTAAGAAAGGGAGTTGTCTACTTCCTTTCTAGAGAGGGATATATCACTGATTTTTAACAAGGCCAGATATAAAAAAAAACAAAAAATGCAAATTAAGTTTGTGGTTGAAACCGAGAACGTATATATTGGTCCATGGAATCACAAATATTCATGGATCACTGAACTGTTTGAAGGTGAAATTATACAAAGGCATGTTAGCACTCGATAACAGTCATAATGTTGTTGGTCTGGTGATAAAGAAGAAATAATTACAGTCCATTAACACATAGCACCAAGTAGATGAATTGTTACGACCGGGATAGAAGGGAAAAAATTATATAGAATTATTCTTAAGTAAGAAAAAAATATTATAAGGAAGAAGAAGAAGGAGTTGCGACATAAGAAACAACATAAAAGAAGAAGGGAAGGATGCTGCGACAGAAGAGGGAAGAAAAGGAGAAAGGTAAAGAGAAGGCACAGGATGAGGAAGATGCACCAGTTTTGTAAGCTACGATAGAAGAACGGAGCAAGAGATGTGATGGCATGATAGAATATTCAGAGAAGTAGGCGTGTAGATAAGGTAACGGTTAGAAAACGACAATAAGGAATGATTCTGAGAAGCATCATCCCTTAACGATCATGGGTACAAGATCGGTTGGAGGTAACAGAAACCACATGCATAAAGGAATTTTTGTAAGTTATGCCGATAATGGCTTTTTGGTCATATATTGCTAGAATAGGAAAGACAACCCATGGGATGACGATAGTAAGTCGACTAAGATAGTGACTGAAGATGATTTTGTTAGAGTCTGTATCAAGTCATTATTGAGTTTGTAACAAGCATGTATGGGAAGATATTGATTCTATAATAAGGCTATTAAAGGAGAAACCCAAGTTGTACATGGGTTAGATGGTTAATCAGCTAGGCCATTAGCTCACTCTTGTTTAGACGATTTTGAGCTGATTAGAGGATACAACAGTTTGATTAAGTGACTATGGATCACTGAGTGCATCAGAGTAGTGGATCTACAGTTGAGTGTGAAGATAGATAGAGAAGTTCAAGTCAATCCAGGATGTGTGCGGATCATTGAGTAGGAGTAGAGTAGAGTGATAAACATAGGGAAGATCAAAGAGCATGAGAGAGAGGAGAAGTCTGTAGAGATAGAAGAGAAGATCTTGAACAGAGTATGTAGGTTTAAGTATAGATAAAAGGTGCATCTATTGCCTCATGATAGTGCTATATGAAGAGAACCTTGTGGTTTTTTCCCATATGGGTTTCCACGTTACATGTTCTTTATATATTTGAATGTTGAGTAGCTTAGAAAAGTGCATATTTACTGTGTTTAAATGATTGATTGGTTATTATGCTTTGAAGAGAGAACTATATGAATTTTTTATTTCAAGTAATGAACATGTCTGTGATGTCTATTCATTATGCATTTGTGTAAGATTGCATAGATAAGGGAAAGTAATACTTAAATGTTAATACATAAAATGAAAGCCACCAACCCACCTTCTTGGTCTTCGTTGGAAACCTTGTCACAAGGCCAAGGAGTTGAACAAACTCCCTCAAAGACCACGGAAACATGGTTCTTGAAGTTACCCATAGAACTGGGATATCTTAGGTGAGATGACATCTCTGTCGCAGGTGCTGCTGACTGGGCTCTGCTTCGTAGGGTCGATATGTTGGGATTTATTGTGTTGACCAAAGAGAGAGGTTGAACCTGAGTCGTAGGAGAAGAAATGACAACAAATGGTTCCATTATTGGGACCCTAAAGTGTTCTAGTGAGGTCCATGTTCTGGTGTCCCATGAAACCAGAGATCTAAAACTTGGTGGACGCAAAAGAGCTATAGTTTACATGGAAATAAAGTGAAGGATCTTGGTGGATGTCGACGAAGTGTTTAGAATGGTACATATATTTAGACATCCATGAGATTTTATTTTTCGATTTCCCCATTTTGTTATATGAATGGTTTCCTAAGTTGGAAAACTAGAAAAATAATTATGAAGGAGGAGAGCCGATAGAATGTGTTAACCCAAAAAATCCCCCACTCAACTCTCCATGGCCTACACCACCCAATGACACCATCTCACGACCCTCATATTACTCCATTTGATTCCCACACCCTCAAAATAGCCTAAGGATGAAGAAAAGGGCTTAAAACCCCAAAAAGGAGCCCAAAATACTCTCTTAGGAGCTAAATCCCCCCCAAAAGGGCTAAAACCATAAAAAGAGCTAAATTTACGGCGGAAGGGGCTAAAGGATCAAAAAAGGGGCTAAAGCCTTGACCAAGGGCTCAAAACCCTAAAACCCCAAAAAAAGATATAAAAGGAGGGTGGGGGTCACTCTCAAAACACTTCTCCCTTGCATATTGTTATGCTACCCATGGATGCCTTGAGACCCTTTGTCTCTCAAGCCATCGACACTCCCTCTCCTCCATGTCCATTGAGCCATATCTCCCCCATCCAAGAGCGGTGCTTCCACAAGTTAGGGCATGGTGGCCCATTTCCACCCAAAGAGAAGGTATAACTTGTCTTTCTTGCATTTGCTTCTTATTTTTCTTTGCTTTCTAACCCATGTTTTCACTTGTAGGTTTATTTACTAACTTGTTTTGCAGGTATTTCTATTTCTTATAGTTGTTTTGCAGGTATTTCAGTTTATTATAGCTTAATCATTTTTAGCAGGTCTTTGGAAGCGGAACCCTAACCTTTGTTTGCAGAGGGGTTCTTTGTCCTTAGTTTAGTTTCTGTCTATTTTTACAGCATTTAACCATGCAGGAACCTACCCTTCCTTCCTATATATAGAAGGGAGCCATTCCTGCCCCTGTATAAAGGAGAAATCCCTGCTATAGAACTGGCGACCATACCAAGTCGATCCCACAGGATCCCTTGTCCAAATTTTTAAAATTTCAAGTTTTCAAGTTTTGCCCTAGTTTTTCAAATTTCATGTCAAATTCAATTTAAATTCAGTTTATTTCCAGTTATTAGTACTGCCGAAGCATCTGCTAGGAAAATTCGATTTAGGTTGGCAATAGTACAGGTTACTGTCGGTCGGATCTGACTTTGGATCTGAAAAAACCCTAAATCCAAGGAAAGTCACTCTTATCGAGCCTGAATAAGGGACGAGGGAACACTTAATGGCCAAACAGGCACACCCAAGGTGCACTTAATCCCCCGATAAGTGTGACTTCACTCAAAAACATAGAGCATGACTTTCTGTGGATTTTGTGCGACCCCCTCGACTGTTTCTGAAAAAATCTTGTAGCCCCCTCGCTAGATTTGATCAGAAATGTGCGGTCTGTTAAATAGAGCTTAAATTTCAGTTTAATAGGAGTTAAATTTCAGTTTCATAAGGACTGTCAGCGTGGCTCAGTTACCTCTGTCCAGCATTGTAAGTCAATTTCATTTTTTGTTTCTGTTTTCTGCAATTTCTTTTACAACAATGTTTAAATTCCTAAGTAAATCTTAATGGCTTAATGAAATGAATGTAGCCTAACTAAAATCAACCTAAAACTAACTGTATTTCTTACCCTTCCTCCTCTACCCAGTCATCATCCTCTGGGGTATTCTAGGATAAGATGAAGGGAAAGCTCGTATAGATCTAGGCCCTTCATTGAATATTCTTCCAAACCACTAAAACCGGATGACCTGAAAGGTAGAGGGGGTAGAGAAAGAGGGCTTCTCACAACGCTAAGCATCCTCCCTGTTGACCAAAATTGCATTTGAGAGGTGACCTGAGGATCTATGGATGGGATTAGACCCATTGTTTTGAGAGCCTAGCACCTTCTCTTGGTTGAAGAGGAATATCAGTGTGAGGTAGTCATATACTTAGGCCATCCACATTCAGGGTTAAAAACTGTATTTGTTAACAATTTTTATTATTCAATGCTTTCATACACAACCACAATATGATGAATTCATAAACCATTTGTAGCTACCAAATACCAAAAAGACAAACAAACAAATACACCATATCAACTAATTAACCCAACTCAATTGATGACGCTGAGAAAGCCTTAAAATTTACCAATTTACACTAACTACAAAAAAATCTGCAGTATTTGAGGACATAAGTCCCTAACTACTTCAACTGTGGGAAGTACTTGGGCTCTTCCTAGAAACTCATTCTGAGTAGTACCATAGGAACCCTAAAGTAGCTCGCCGCTGAGAGGAATTTCCAAGTGAAACGGGCAACAACCCCTTTCGATTGAGTAGAAATGCCTGTGAGGAAAAAGCCAAGAATTGTCTTTTAGCAGTATTGGTGGCCGAGTGACCACCTACAGCCAATAGGAATCCTCTAAAATAGGGGTACAAACATCACTCCCATCAGTTTCATCCATAAAATCTAACACAATTGATCCTCCACGCTCTTCCTCACGCCTAAGAGGCGAACCACCACCATTCAGAACACTCAACGGACATCGTCAAAACCGTTCTTAGCGATCTCCCAAACCATCAGAAGGCCAAACAGCCTTTGATTCGGATTCAGACCCATATCAGTCTAAACCAGACATCCATACTGCACAATCAAGCCCCATGGCTAGCGCTAACCCGGATCCATTTTCCGGCATAACCTTAGTAGGTGGACCCATGTGCACATCACAACCTATCACCCATAACCTGGAAAGTGGCCCAAGCACAGTCATGCAAACTATCATCAGTCAACTACCGCCACCTATAGTGACCAGCCAAGATGGCCCACTTGCAGCACATGGGGGCAGTGGCCCTTCCACACACACTGCCCCTCCTGCCACACAGGGGGGTAGTGAACCATCCACTTACATTGCCCCTACTATCATACATGGGGGAAATGTCCCCGCCACTCATACTGTCCCCCCCACAACACTTGGGGGCATTGGCCCATCCACAATGGTTCCACCGCAAGTACCCCCAGCTGTGCAGATACATTATGCACTTGCAAACCCCACCACCATCATAGCCCCATCCCACATTAACCTACTGTCAAATGTTCCTTTCATGGCTCACCTTAACTTGCTTGATTTGGCTCGATTAACAAATGACCCCATTTTCCATCAAGATTTTTGGCCTCCAATGCCAACTAAGCTGCCATAAGACATCCCCAAGTTTGAAGGAAAGGCGGGGGAATGTCCCCAAAACCACATTATGACATTCCACCTATGGTGCTCATCCAACAACATCGTAGATGATTCCATCAGGCTGAGGCTATTCTAATGCACCCTCACAGATGCTGTGACCAAATGGTACATTGAGCTACCGCAGGCCAAATACCTAGACTTTAACTCCCTAGCTTTCATGTTCCTACAGTATTTCCAACTCCTTGTCAAATATGACGAAGAAGTGGACATCCTGTTATCTTGTCACCAAAGCACTACCACTCATATAACTGACCATATCCATGAGTGGTGGCAACGTCGTAGTCTATGAAAAATCCAAGTTGACGATAGGATCTTCTTGGATTGCTTCCTTAAGACCTTGCTCCTGCCCATAGCAAAGGACGTCGCATCTAAATATCCCCAATCCGAAGAAGAGGCCATACTGAAAGCTCAATAGTTTGACCTTATATATTCTCAGTCTGGATACCTGTACACCGTCATTCTAGATGCCCCTCATCCGAACACCTCCTACCGCGATGCACCGGGGGCATCCCATGCTGCGGACAACATCATAGGATCGATCTCCCAACAACCATAGCACTGTCTGACACCACCTTCCCTTACACCACAACCAAGCAACACTGCTAGTGTTGCTTACCAAAACCAAGCTCCAGACTATTCCATAATGATGTCCGAGTCTGGAGCAACAAATTCATAAGCACAACTTGTGCCACCACAAGAGACTTAGGCCATGGATTGGCCTACACAGAAGTATGTGGGGAAAATTCCCACATTTGTGGCACTTCCACTCCCACAAATCTATTATGCACCACTAGTGCAACCAGTTCAAGCCCCCACCCTTGCTCCACCCATTCCGTTGGGACAAGTGTTTGCATAACAAAATCATCCCAACCAGCCTACCCCCAACAATCAACAAGGGAAAGCTCAAAATAACTGGCCCCACAACCAAGGAAATAATCAACCGCAGGGAGGAGGTCAACAACCAAACCCTTCGAACAATGCCACGACAAAGCGACCAGCCCAAAACCCCCCACGACAAAATGCACCAAGATGCAATGCCGCATTGTGCACAGACCAACTGTGCACACTCTGTGATGTTTATGTGCACTACACATTTGAGTGTCTCCTTATGGGTCGGGCTAAGCAGGCCATTCAAAACGAGGCCCAACAAGACTCCAACGCTGCAAATCAAGCCCAACCCAACCCGGCACCACAAGGATTTCCTCCTATGGTACTTCAAAATCCGCTACCAGTTCCAGGGTTGATGGCAACCACTCCCCCTCCCCAAGCCAATCCCAATGCTCCGAGGGCACCTCCGATGGCTGAAACGGGTGTTCACCACCTGCTAGCCATGACATAATCAGTATGGAGCCAAGGCCAAACCTATTGACTCATCAGCAGCATCCATGTCTAAGATATTCAACCTACCTCTTCAGTTACCCCCATTCTCGTGCCCCCCCATACGCAGAATTGCCAATAATTCCATGGCTAGAGCTGCAGTCAGCTATAGCATTGTGGATGATTTGGCCCAAACACTAACCACCATGTCCGCTCTTGAGGTACTTAAAATGTGCCCAACACAGTGGAAATCCTTACTAGCCACCCTTGGGGCAGTAGACCCCTCCGACTCCAAGTTGATCACCTTTGACATGGAGAATGGGGAACCATGCATGCCCTCGACCATCTCCTTTCAAATCTTGGTTTCCACCGAGAATTTGGTTATGCATCAGTGCATAGTGGATGAGGGGGCATCCACATGCATTATGTCTACCTTGGTTTGGCAGAAACTTGGATCACCAATTCTGCAACCTTCCTCCACAACTCTGTGGGCTTATGATGGGTGTCCCACTAAAGCTCAAGTAATTCTCCCCCATGTCCCCATCACGTTGGTCAGGAAGACAATATTGATCAACATATAAGTCGTCAATGCTCAATTCGACTATAACCTTCTCCTCGGGAGAAGTTATATGTATGCCATGCGAGCTGTCACTTCAACTGTCTTCTGTCTCATGATGTTCCCCCATGAAGGGAAGATTGTGATAGTTGACCAGCTCACTTACCATGATCTGCAATGGTTAACAACACCTTCCAATGTTATCCCTACCATCACCACCATTGAGATGCAAGGGGCGACCACACATGCTAATGTCGTCCCTACAATCAACACTATGGTTGAAAACACACCAGCCTCCCCACCATTGAATGTGGGCCCTGGGTTGTTTACCGATACCACCAGGATGGCACCTTTCCCATTAGTGTCACCACCACCAACATAGAATGAAACTACAAACTTGTGAATGGTCTCATCTAGCACCGCTGCACCCAAACAACAACTACAGCCGCAACCCCAACCACAACCACAACATCGTCCACAGCCGCACCACCAACAGTAGCTGCAACATCACCTGCAATAGCAGCATTACGCACAGCCACATCCCCACATGCAACCAGCCGAGAGTTCTTTGGGCTCATCTCCAGTCCATACGATTCCCTTCCTCTTTCCCCCACCTGGTGTCATGAGCAAGCCGATCATGGCCACCTTAAGCCTACCCAAGTTTACATTGGGAATTCCGGTGTGGTATCTTGATCCACCAGCTCAACCAACAATTCCCCAGGTTGTTTAAACCTTGGTGCAACCCATCGCAGTCGAGTCTCAGCTTCCACCCATCCCACACAATACAATCACCGTACCCGTACCTACACCACCCCAACCCAAAAGAGCCAGGGGAAAGAATACCAAAGCTACCGTAGAGCCATGACAAGTCCCGCCTTGCACCGTTTGCGAACAATTGGGCCATCCAACTCAAAACTGCCATGAAATCCCAATGATCCGTGTGCATTTAGATGCCATGGATACAAGCAAAAACCTCCCCATGGTTGAACTCCCAATTGCACCAGTAGTCAGGAACAAGGCATTGAGGACAAACCACACTTGTGCCATTAGTGGCTTGTATGGAAATTACTCCCACCATTGCCAAGACTTGCCTGAATTTCAAATGGCTCTCGCTGAGCTCCATCAACATTCCCTTGACTATGAGATCACCTTGATCGAAGAAGTTCACCCACCACCTCCTTTCTCAGACAGCATGTCCATTTACATGATGTCCAGTTCCCCCGACCCGCTCATCTCCTCCTCCAACAACGGTCCATCAAACCTGTCTCTTCATTGCTTCCACAATGATGAAGAGATACTTGAAGCTCTGACCACCCCGCAATACCCATGGGACGACATGCAACATCGCCTGTTCTTCCTCCCTGAAGAACTTGTGTCATAGTCTGACCAGTTTTCCGTGGAGACCAAGGATTTCATCGATGGGAAGGTCAACTATTTCAAAAAACCCATCCCAGCACCAGATGCCTTCGAAGTGTTGAAATATTGTAACTTCAAAGAATATTCTATGTGTATCCTTTTGTGGTCCCCGATGGTTTTATCAGGAGAACCACTTGTATTACTTTATACCCCGATGCTTCTAATCAGAACAACTAATAAGAGTCATGAGGTAGTCCCCTCTAATTGTAAAGATGGGTCATTAGCACCCCAGTGTGGTTACTTGATCCTACATGTGTAACTGGAGCCTACATGATTAACTTGAGCCTACATGTTGGAATTAATAATTAAAGTGAACAGATGAATATAAATAGAGGTGTGGCGCTCCTCATTTGGAACACACACTCTCACTTGTGTAGCTCACTAGTGGAGAAGAGAGAGAAGCAGCCGAAGAAGGAGGAGGATCAGGCTTTGATCTCCTTATTGGTTTTATATTTTACATTTTAGGGAATCTATATTGAGGAATATTTTTCTGGGTTTTTCCCTTTAGGGTTTTCCCAGGATAAATCATTGTGTTCCTTTTGTATGGTTGTGCTTGTCTATCTTTCAGTGATCCTGTTTATATGCTTTTGTTATGAAATACTAATGATCTAGCTTAGCATATGAAAATTCAACATGGTACAGAGCCACCCTGAAAGAAGACATTGTGCAGCTATAGAAGCTATGGATTCTTACTTTTTGGTTCTCTCTCCACAATCAATCAGCAAAAGAAGGCTAGGCTGACTCTCCATTGAAGGGTGCATCTTTTTGTCAAAGCGGAATTCGATTCCAAGTATTTTCAGTTTTTGGTGCCAAAAATTAGGGATTCTTACAAAAGAATAATTTTTTAGTGATCCCATCATAGGATTTATCTCTTCATCAAAATCGAATTTTACAGACTTGGATCAATATTTTTGGTTGGGTGAAACTCCGGGAAAGTCAAAACCTAGTTTGACCCCGAGCTAGAAAAACCCTAAATACTAAAACTGCTAAGTTTTGGTACATTCTCTATATCCCAATATTGAAAAACTTTCAGGAGCTGAAAATTGCAGAGGTGGAAGATAAACTCCTAATGTACACGGTGTCCAAACTTTAGCCTCAAATTTGCTATATTATGAGAGATATGATCCCTCCAATTTAGGGTTCTAGCCTCTTCCAGAATTCATCCCTAAATAGGACACCTGGAGAGAATTTCTATAGATTGGGATATAGAGGTCCAAATGGAATTCCTAAAGATGTTCCAGAAATATCACGGACTTTACTTTCTGTTGTCCGAATTTCAGAACTAGAAGATGAAACAGTGACACGTGGTAGGCCGTACAACTTCGTTGATCTGAACATACCTGTAACAGGTCACGTTGAGAAAAAGAACATAAATCCAAATTGGTGAAACCAATTCTGATGAAACCAATATGTTGGATCATGGAAATTTGAGGTTACCTTAGTGAAAAATTTCAGACATATAGGTGTATTAATTTCGTAGATATCATAGAAACAGTGACAGGCATTTCTGCAGAAGAAATTGGAAAACTAGGGCTTCCTATTCCGAGAGCTTCCCTCCATTGTTTTCAAAAAAGTATTACATTGGACAGCTCCATTTGAAGATAGCTACGTTTCTATCCAATCATATCTAAAAGATTCCAAGTTTTGAAAATTAGGGTTTCTCTAACAAACCCTAGATCAGCCAGCTCCGGAAGCAGGACAAACACCTCAAATCGGTAATAACTAATCTTTTGCTATTTGCATTTGAGGTTCTCATTTAAAAGTGATCTATCACATCAAATTGATGATAAGCTTGGTGAGTTTGACAACTTCCAAGCATGGAAGCATTTGATCTCTCTGAAGAAAATGAATTAGACACCTACATGAGTAGAGAGGTTCCAGTTCTAGAGGGAGATGAGGCTCAAAGCCTTACACCAGAAGAACTTGGTCAAGGCCAAGAAGATCATTGTTGATTCAGTCAGGGATCAAGTTGTACCAAAAATGTATTCCCTAAAGACATCGAAAGAGATGTTTGATTCCTTGACCAAGCTATTTTGAGGAAAGAACATACATCAAAAAATGACCTTAAAGAGGTAAAAGAAGAAGTGAAGAATGCAAAAGTGGTGATAGCCACCTTGAATGGCCTCCCAGGATCGTGGGATTCATTCATGTGAAGAATGTATTCCAGAAGGAAGTGATTACTTTCAGCTCGACTCATAAGAAGAGAAGAAGAAGATGGGAGCAATTGAATATCAAGATCTCACCATTCAAAGAAGATCCCTCAAGAGATAAGGAATATGAAGAACTCAATTCTTGAAGAACCTCTTATTCATCTTATTACTTGGATAAGAAATGATGATTTCATGAATGAAGAAGATGATAAAGCAGAATGATCAAGATGGAGTCTACCCACAAAACAAATAAAATATAAGTATTCAATTGTCATTTCATGATATTGTTTTGTTATACATTTGATTATATTCAGTTGATTTGTTATGCATGATAGTTTGTTTACATTAATGACTGTATACTACTAATATGCATGTGATGCGTAAGTATCTCATGGTGCTATACAACTCTCCATTGCTACTTATCTAGAATGAAACCTCTTTGCTGACATATTGGATTAGTGCACAATCTCAATGATGTCATGGTAGATATGGAATGCATCTAGAAAGTTTTTGTGAGATATGGATGAATGTTGTATTGTCTAAACAATTGCATGATGCATAAGAATTTGTCGTTATCCATATGTTTTATGAAATAGTTCTAACCATGCAACTACTGCATTTGAATTGTAGGAAAGGTCTTGTACAAACTCCTATAAGAAAACAAGGATGAGACTTGTTCTGAATGACAAGTGACGACAATTCAAGATTCACTCCAATAAACATGAATATGAAGCTCCTAGGGTCGGAGACATCATGATGAAAGAAAGAGCTTCACAGAGCGGTAGATCCAACTCGAAGGATGAAGACCATAATGGGTACAAGAGATAACTCAAGATGAATAAAAGAATGGCGAGAATTCCAAACCAAAGTAAGAGGGCTTGGACACACTCTAGCTGTGTAAACCTTTTTCAGCTATGAAAGAAGCTATGATCAAAGAATAATAGTTGATCATGGGGAATGATGTATACGATATGATTTTGAGACATAAATGGAAGTACATAGTATCTTCTATATGGATCTACAAGAACAAGAGTACAAAGCAAGGTTTGTGATTTTCCTTAGAAAATATAGACTATGACATGACATGCTCTATTGACCAGTATATATTAAGCATAGAATCACTTGTACAGAATGAAGAGGGAAGATGATACTCCACTTCAGGGGGAGTGACTATAGAAGATATATAAGTTCAACATGGTATGACATGATGGATAGCTTCATGATGAATTGAGACTTTACCAAGAGTAAAGTGGGTTCCAACCTTCAAGGTTGAATGCAGAATCCTAGGATATGTTGATGACCTGACAAGATGAACTCGTGGAAGATGTTATGATGAAAGAATACTAGAATGATGTTTGGGATATAGTACTCAAACTAGAAAACAAGAATGTTGTATCTTCCAAATGGATTTGCAAGATAAATTATGTTGTTGATAGAAGTAAGGAAAGACTTATGGCTAGAGGTTTCTATTAGAAAGAAGGAATTAATTCTGAAGAGACACTTACTCTAGGAAGTAAGGTACACTTCCTTCAGAACTATCATGGTAGTTTCTTCCATGATGAAGTAAAGACAAGCCTTCCTTAATGGTATGATTGAGAAAGATTTTTACATCGAATAGTCACGAGGATTTGAAGATGAAGACAGATGGAATCATGTATGCAAGTTGACGAAGGCCCTCTATGGCCTGAAGCAAGCTCCCAGAGCTTGGTATGGAAGGATATATAGTTTCCTGTCAAGCATGGGCTTCACCAAGAGTAAAGTCGATCCTAATATTTACTACAAGCTTGTAGAAGATGAACCTGTCATACTATTACTATATTTGGATGATCTATTTCTGACAAGGAATGAGAAACAGATTGTAGAATGCAAGAAGAAGTTCACTGAAGAATTTAGACCTTGGTATAATACTTTATTTCCTAGGTCTGGAAGTGTGAAGGAATCTTTCTCAATCAGGGAAAGTATGCAGTGCAAAGTTTGAAAAGATTTGATATGTTGGAATGCAAAGCCATGGTCGCACCCATGGATTCCAACCTGAAGTTGTTAGCTAATGACTCATCAGAGCTGGTGGATGTGACTCAATACAGATAGATTATTGGACTAGACATTTGTTTTGTTGTTAACACCTTGAGTCAATATCTAGTTCAACCTAGACGGGTTCACCTGATAGGCGCAAAACATGTGCTGAGTTATCTAAAAGGGACTATAGACTTTGGTCTATACTATGATGTAAACCATGACTACAAATTGTATGGATATACAGATGCAGATTGGGATGGAACTATCTCAGACAAGAAAAGCACATTAGGTAGATGATTTTGTTTGGGGTCTGCTATGAGTTCATGGTTTAGCAGGAAACAGCCCAGTGTTTCTCTTAGCACAGCTGAAGCAGAATACATAGTATATTTCTCTACTAAGTTGTGAATTCATATGTCTTTGGAAGATGATATCAGGTCTATCTGACCTGAATATCGATACCACAATGATTCGATGTGATAACTAGAGTTGTGATGACAAAGAACCCTATGTTCCATCATAACACATAGAAATATGGTATTTCTACATACGAGATAAGATGCAGATGATGATGTTTCAGTATTCCCATACTGAAGATATAGATGATGTTTCAATATTTACATACTATAGATGCAGATGATGGCGATTCTGTATTTCTATACTAAATATAGAGATAATGATGCTTTTAGTAATTCTATACTGAAGATATAAATGATGATGCTTTCAGTATTCACATACTGGAGATACAGATGGTGATAGTTCAGTATTCACATACTGAAGATGTAGATGTTGATGGTTTAAATGATGATGTGCTAACGAAGCCTTTGTCTCGAGTAAAGTTTGAACACTTTCGAGACAAGCTTGGTGTTGTTCGGAAAGACCTTCCTCGAAAGGGGGAGTAGTGATGTTGTAGTGGGATTATATCATCCCTGGGCACTTGTCCTAAAGTGATCTGGAGACCTCAGTCCTTGAGAATGAAGAGGGATTGTATCATCCTGGGACATCTGTCTAGAATAGACCCAGTGACTTCAGTTCTCGAGAATGTAGTGGGATTGCATCATCCTTGAACTTCAGTTAAGAAAGGTATCTAGAGGATTCGGTCCCCGAGAATGTGGTAGGATTGCATCATCCTTGAACTTCAGTTCAGAAAGGTGTTTGGAGGATTTTGTCCCCGAGAATGTGGTAGGATTGCATCATCCTTGAAATTCAGTTCAGAAATGTATTTGGAGGCTTCGATCACTGAGAATGTGGCAGGATTGCATTATCCTTGAACTTCGGTTCAGAAAGGTATCCAAAGGATTCAGTCCTTGAGAATGTGGTAGGATTGCATGATCTTTGGACCTAGTCCTAAAGTGATAGGGACTGATTATCCTGTAATCAAGGCAGTGAATTCGGTTGACGAGAATGCGGTAGGATTGCATCATCCTTGGACCTATTCCTAAAGTGATAGGGACTGATTATCCCATAATCAATCCAGTGACTTCGGTTGTCAAGAATGTGGTAGGATTGTATCATCCTTGGACTTAGGTCTAAAAGTGATCCTAAGAATCTTTGTCTTTGTACTGTGGATTGCAGGTTGTTGTTGTTGATGGTGATGTTGTTGTTCGAAAGATCGGAGTATGATGATGATGTTTTTGTTCGAAAGATGAGAGTATGATGATGATGTTGTTGTTCGAAATATCAAAGTATGATGATGATGTAGCTGATCGAAAGGTCAAAGTGCTAAAGATGATGTTGCTGATCGAAAGGTCAAAATGTTGAAGATGATGTTATTGATCTAAAGGTCAAATATGTTGCTGATCGAAAAGGTCAAAGATGTTGCTAATCGAAGCGGTCAAAGTTGTTGTTGATCAAAGTGGTCAAGGTGTTGTTGTTGCTGAAGACTGAAGATTGAAGATGAAGACTACATGATGTTGAAAAGTTTCCAATGATTTATAGATGTGTTACCCTGATGATTTTGATGATGTTCTCTCTCTCATTCCTATTATTGTTGTTGTTGAGGTTGTTGTAGAATACCCTTCTCGTTAAGGAGGAGTGTTGAAATATTGTAACTTTGAATAATATTCTATATGTATCCTTTTGTGGTCCTCGATGGTCCTACCGGGAGAACCACTTGTATTACTTTATACCCTGATGCTTATAATAAGAAGAACTAATAAGAGTCATGAGGTAGTCCCCTCTAATTGTAAATATGGGTCATTAGCACCCTAGTGTGGTTACTTGAGCCTACCTGTGTAACTCGATCCTACATGATTAACTCGAGCCTACATGTCGGAATTAATAATTAAAGTGAACGGATGAATATAAATAGAGGCGTGGTGCTCCTCGTCTAGAACAGACACTCTCACTTGTGTAGCTCACTAGTGGAGAAGAGAGAGAAGCAGCTGGAGAAGGAGGAGGATTAGGCTTTGATCTCCTTGTTGGTTTTATCTTTTACATTTTGGGGCATCTATAGTGAGGAAGCTTTTGTTGGGTTTTTCCCTTTAGCGTTTTCCCAGGATAAATCTTTGTGTTCCTTTTGTATGGTTGTGCTTATCTATCTTTCAGTGATCCTGTTTATATGCTTTTGTTATGAAATAGAAATGAAATACTAATGATCTAGCTTAGCATTTGAAAATTCAACATGAATAAGGGAATATGGTGAACATTTCCCCAACCATTAAAATTGACATCTCAACCAACTCTGAAATCATTGAATAAACCATACTGGGGGCATCTTTCTCCCCAGAAGAGGTCGATGCCTACAAAGCTCTCTTCCAAGAATTCCATGACATCTTCTCCTGGTCTTACACTAAAATTCTTGGCTTAGATCCATCCATCATGGAACACCACATCGACACATGGCCATATGTGGCTCCCATACGCCAAAAGAAATGGCCCATCCATCAATCCAAGGTGGCTGGGGTTAAAACCAAAATAGAGAAGTTGCACACAGCCTACTTCATTTATCCCATTTACGTACACCACTTGGGTTTCTAATCCTGTTCCCATGAATAAAAAACAATGTACTATTTGTATTTGCACAGAATTTCACTACCTAAATGGGGCATGTCCCAAGGACAACTTCCCCACACCTTTCATTGATCAAATCATTGATGTGTGCACTGGACATCAGGCCTTTTCATTCATGGATAGTTTTTCTGGATATAACCAAATCGAAATCAAGAAAGAAGACCATTATAATATAGCATTCACAACCCCATGGGGAACATTCACGTATCGAGTCATGCCCTTTGGGCTAAAAAATGCTGGAGCCACCTTCCAACATGCCATGACTTATTTTTTCCATGACTTATTTCACATCATCTTGATCTACCTAGATGATCTTACTGCTCGATCAACAAAACAATCACAACATATAGATGACTTACGGCAAGTCTTCTTATGCTACCGCAAGTACAAAATTCACCTGAATCCCCTGAAGTGATTTTTCTATTTCTTAGTAGGTCGTCTACTTGGATTCATCGTCTCCCATAAAGGGACAACGGTAGATCCCCTCAAAGTTCAGGCCATCCTTGATCTTCCTTCCCCATGAACTCAGCACCAACTACAAAGCCTACAAGGAAAGGCCAACTTCCTTCACCACTTTGTTCCAGAGTATGCAACAAAAGCTTACGGATTCATCTGCCTGCTCTGCACAAAGATCCCCTTTGTTTGGGATCAGCAAGCACAAGAATCATTTGACGCACTCAAGCAAGCCCTAGCTTCTGCACCATTACTCTCAGCACCATATTTCACTCGAGACTTCATCCTCTATGTGTCGGCCTTAGAAAATTCCATCACTGGAGTCTTGGTCCAAGAAGATGATGCTCGCCATGAGCATGTGATTTACTACATTAATCAGAAGCTAACAGGACCCCCACTACAATATTCACCCGAGGTGAAATTGGTCCTCGCCATAGTCTTCTCGACTCAGAACTTGCACCACTACATCATTACTAAACATACTCATATAGTGGCTGATTCAAACCCAATGCGGTACCTTTTAATCTGTCTCCTTCCACAAGGTCGAGCAGCTAAGTGGGTAGTCGTCCTCCAAGAGTTAGACCTATATTTTGTGTCTCCAAAAAGCACAAAGGCACTCGCACTGGCCATGCTCATGACCAATCTTGCCCCATTAACCGTGTCATCACCCACTAAGGATGATTTCCTATTCGTCATATCCACAGATGACCGATGGTATGGGGAAATCCTTCTCTATTTACGAACACAGAAGTTCACAGCGCACTTAAACCATGAGGATAGGCGATGCATATGACATCAAGCCATTCACCACTTGCTAATTGGAGATGTTCTGTATCGTCGAGGCATTGATACCATCCTACGTCGTTGCCTCACCCATGATGAGACAGAGAAAATACTCAATGACATTCATAGTGGAGCTTGTGGTGGCCACCTTTCAAGACTAGCAACCACCCACAAGATTCTATGTGTCAGCTATTTCTGGCCCTCCATCTTAGTTGATTGCATAGAGGCAATCAAACATTGCCACAACTGTCAGCTTTTTTCCACAAAGGAAAGAACCCTCCCTACACCATTACACTCCATAGTCATAGTCGGGCCCTTTTGCAAATGGGTAATCGACTTCATGAAAATCAACCCCATTTCGGCTAATGGTCATAAATACATCATCATGCAGTTCATTACTTCACCAAGTGGGCCGAGGCCATGCCCACATTCGATTGCAAAGCTGAAACTGCAGCGCGCTTTTTCTTTAACCATGTTAATACACGATTTGGTGTCCCAAAACAATTAGTCTCAGACCATGGAGCACACTTTCAAGACGTTGTATGGGTTGAAATATCAACCATGTTGAAGTTCAAACACTAGTACTCATTGTCCTACTACCCCCAGGGAAACAGCCAAGTTGAAGCAGTCAACAAAATCATCAAAACAATGCTCCAAAGAATGATAGGAAATCATAAAACCAACTGGCATCACATGGTATTCTCCACCCTATGGGTGTATCACACATCCACAAAAACCACAATTGGTTTCACCCCTTTTCTCCTAGTACATGGCGTTGAATTAGTGCTCCCTATAGAGAGCCAAATCCCATCTCTTCGCCTCGTGGTAGAACTCCTTCCTGATACTTCACCTTTAGAATAGTGACTCCTCCAACTTGAGAAAACCATAGAAGACTATCGAGCTACCTTCCAAGCCATTGAAGCATCAAAAACTTGGTCAAAGGTCCACTATGACTCCCATGTCCACCCTTGCACCTTCAGTGAAAGCGATGTGGTTCTAGTCTATGACCAACCCAACAATAAGTTGGGAAAAGGCAAGTTTGAGTCAATGTGGTATGGCCCATATGTCATCCATCATTGCCTCGGAAAAGGGGCATACACCCTTATTGACTCTGATGGACAACTCTTGGAGAACCCTCGCAATGGGCTCTACGTCAAGAAATTTTATGCTTAACATCATAAATGAGTCACTTCATTTTCTTTTCTTATTTTTCAATGTTTTTCAACAAAAATCAGGGGCAGCACCATTAGCTACTAATCGAAAGTCTCCTGGAACCAGTTCGAGACACCTCTCACACCTCCAAGCTCAAATTTTCATCTCATTATGAGACCATTGTCTCATGTTTAATAAGTCAATTTTGGGACCATTTCCCACCAGTCACCTCGGTTTACAAGCCATGACATGACGATGCGAGTGTCTATGGACTTGTACTTGTATCACACATCCCGACCGCTATTCATGCAAGTTCTCGGGCCACTTCCCGTTAAGGAATGCTATTTTTTACTTTTATTTTGTCTTTTAACACATATTTGTCTTTTCTATTCACCGCACCTTACGCAGACCTCTAGACCACTATCCACAAAATAATTTCTTTTTCTTGCATGTATTTGGCATATAAGTGCCCCTGGACTTGCACTCACATCACATGTAGTCAAGTCTATCCAATACAACACACACACATGCTCTCCTGACGTCTGTCCAAGAGCCACCTCGGTTTGTGTGCCTCTGCACAACGACTCATGAGCCTCTGTCATGATCTATCTCATGCATGTATTGGTATGTTTGAGAGCCTTTTGCTCCGTCCATACTGCGTGGATGACCTTTGGACCTCTGTCCACCATCCTGACATGGGGCACCGCCTGTGCCACCGCAATCGGTTGACCATATTGGAGTTTCATTTAAGCTCTTTTATGACTCCTTAATACAATGAAAATATTGTCGAGTGGAGCTGCTTCCTTTCCTGCTCACTAAAGTATAGGAAAGAGCATCTACATCATCTTGTTTACCTCCTTTTGCGGACCATGTAGACCATCGCTTGAAACATACATCCTTGGCACACTCAAGCCAAGACCCTTCCCCTCTACATACTTTTATGCTTTCTCGGGTAGAGGGGCTACACTTTATGAAAAATCTCACCACAGGTTGTCGTTAAGCTATTTTCCAGCCTTCTCAACAAGAAAATATTGCGAGCAAACTTGGTTTCGTTCATGCTCATAAAAGTATCTGAATGATCGTCCATTTAGTATAGGTTTAACCTTTTCCGGCCTAATTGGACTAGTAACTGTAAAGAAGTATCTCATCCCCTACAAGATGGGCAAGCTCTCCTATGTATACTTTTGTCCTTTTTCAGGCACATGAGACTACCAATGAAAAATATCCCCCACTGGATTCTTCTTCATGCTTTCAGACTCTTTGAAATTGAAAACACCATCCAGCATTTACCTTTCAGGCTCGCCAAAAATCCACAAGATCATACCATAATGGTGTCCCTAGACACCACCCCACAGAAAACAGTTAGGCATCATTCCCACATTGGGTCACCTTTGTTCAGAGTACTCTGCAATGTGTCTTCCTTGGATCCCATCAATATGAAAAGTGTCTACCTCCTCCAAGTATTTCCCATCTGTAGTGGCATCCTCGGTATTACAGCTATGATCCCATTCCCATGAGTTAAGTTTCATTTGCTTCCTGGTTCACCCTGTCGTCATACTCTGAACAAAGGAAGTTTGATTCTCCCACACTCCCCCTACCCCTATTTAGTTCTTTCCCTCCCTTCGCCCCCCACCCCGCCAATTCAGTGAGTCAGTCCACAGATTGCTTCACAAACTTTCATCTCCCTTGCACTCCTAGTCAAGGAAACATAATTGCCTTGACTAGAGGTAGGTCTCCCTCTGTCGACGTCAACACACATATTCAAGAGGATAGACCCAAAGGTCCCTATATCTTGGTTTCATTAACCTCATTGATGAGCTCCTTGGACCACTTCATAGGATTCCTTAGTGCCTCTCAGGATGGTTGATTCTCACGTGCTCAACTCCAACTACATCATCGCACCATTGAGATTCATACAGGGTTTTAGTCTGCACAATACTTGGTCAAAGACCCCGGATTTCACCTAACTCTAGCACATTGATGAGTCTACTCGAGGGACCTAAATAGGTTATGTCCCTTGTGATTTTTGGGTTTTGTTGGAGACAGTGTTCAGAAGCCCCAACAGTGCTTCTATATAGATTTATGATTGATGCAGCATACTTGTACCATAGAGACTCTGACTCTCAATCAGTGAGTCCATACAGCTATGTACCATTCCAGATCTAGCAGACTATTAGTCATGAAGATCTAGAATTCCATGAGAATGCCATGGTTCCAATGTACCATATCAACATTGTATTCATCCTCACATGGAGGAAACCATTATTGTAACATCAGTTGTATATGATCGGCTCTTGTATTTTAGAGCATAAATCAAATTATTATTTTGACATTGTCACAAGCATGGGGATTCCCACCTCGTCCATATACATGCCACACATTATTTGTATCTCACCCATTGATGGGAACCATATTAATACAAAAAACAAAACCCACCATGCCCCAGCCCCAGAAGCACGACCTCTACATAGGAAATCCTATGATGTTCATCGTCCATACGTTGAGCTCCTTCCCTCACATATCAGGGGGCAATTTGTTAACCCAAAAATCCCCCACTCAGCTCTCCATGGCCTACACCACCCAAGGACATCATCTCACGACCCTCATATCACTCCATTAGACTCCCACACCCTCAAAATAGCCTAAGGATGAAGAAAAGGGCTTAAAAACCCCAAAAAGGATCCCAAAATACTCTCCTGGGAGCTAAAGCCCCCAAAAAGGGGATAAACCCCTAAAAGGAGCTAAAGTTCAGGCGAAAGGTGCTAAAGGCCCCAAAAAAGGGCTAAAGCCCTGACCAAGGGCTTAAAACCCTAAAACCCCAAAAAAAAGCTATAAAAGGAGGGTGGGGGTTCACTCTCAAAACACTTCTCCCTTGCATACTGTTATGTTTCCCATGGATGCCTTGAGACACTTTGTCTCTGAAGCCACCCACACTCCCTCTCCTCCATCTCCATTGAGCCATAGCTCCCCCATCCAAGAGAGATGCTTCCACAAGCTAGGGCATGGTGGCCCATTTCCACCCAAAGAGAAGGTATAACTTCTCTTTCTTGGATTTGCTTCTTAGTTTTCTTTGCTTTCTAACCCATGTTTTCACTTGTAGGTTTATTTCCTAACTTGTTTTGTAGGTATTTCTATTTCTTATAGTTGTTTTGCAGGTATTTCGGTTTATTATAGCTTAATCATTGTTTGCAGGTCTTTGGAAGTAGAACCCTAACATTTGTTTGCAGAGGGGTTCACCATTTTTTCTCTTCTTTCTGTCCTTAGTTTAGTTTTGTGCATTTTTATAGCATTTAACCACGCAGGAGCCTACCCTTCTCTCCTATAGACAGAAGGGATCCATTCCTGCTCCTATAGCAAGGAGAAATCCCTGCTAAAGAATGGACTATGTTCTTGATTGAGCATCTGAAAAGAATCAACAACCCTATATCAAGGGTTGTATACTTCCGGGTAGACAGTATCATAGAAGGATATATTATTGAGTTCATTGTTGATACAGTAACCTCATATAGTGAGGCCAAGAGAAAATTTTTCCAAGGACCATGCCGTCAATATCTCTCATCTTGGAAGACGTGGATGAAAATGCTTATATGTGAAAAGAGAATTCTACGAATGATAGATTGAATATAAAAGGGTGGCTATGTCTCAATAGAACCCTAAAGTAAGAAGTGGAGGAAGATTCGGGTCCCATAAAAGGAGAAGGTGGAACTACATTAGAATATGGCTTTTTGAGAAGTGGAGGAAGATTCAAGTCTCATAAAAGGAGAAAAACCATGTTGGGAAGAGGCAGTTGTAGGATAGAGCAAGAAGAAGAAGGGTACGAGTTTACATCGTACCTAGACGAAGGCTCATGTGATGAAGAATAGGAGTATCAACTAATCTCATAAGGAGAAAAATAATCTGAGGAGTCGACTGAAGCTCCATAACAAGATCGTGTATACAACTCACCTGTGGTACCAAAGGTAAGATCACCAGACCAATATCCAAGTATTTCTATAAATACGAGTGGTACTAATGCTATAAATAGAAGACAAGGAAGTTAGACTAGTCCATATTTTTTTCCTGCTGTACCAACAGTTAATACAGTACCAATCAATCCAATGGCTGGAACTAACATTAAGCTCCCAACATTCAATGGGAATGGGCTAGAAGACCTAGAACAAGAAATGGTTTCTTGTGATGCCATATGGACTATATGACATATATAGGATGAAAACATCGAGAAAGCACAGATGATTACGACTCTACGAGGTCGTTCGCTAGACTGGTATATGAAGTTCTCCATAGTAACACTAGGAGTGGTCCCAAAGACACTCAATGATATTAGAATCGGGTTGATTAATGAATTTAAGAAACAAAAGTTTAAATCACAATGCATCACTGAGATCAAGGAGATCAAGAAGCTACTGATAGAATTTGTGTGGGATTTTGACCAAAGATTTAATACATTAATATCCAACCTGAGTTTCCAAATTTTGGATGTGCAACAAAAAAAATGGTTTATTGTTTCCCTGTTTCCACACATCTGAACATCGTTGATGCAACAAAAACTCATGTAGCAGTCAGAGGCTCTAGAGATAGCCATGAATTTAGAATCTTCTCTAGTTTGAGACATTAGCTCAGGCATGGTGCAGATTCAATCGTAGGTGGCCAATATTACTGTGCAACTCTAGGACATCAAAAGAGGCAAGGAAGTTCAGGATGAACTATGGTGTACCACGTGTAGAATAGATGGGAACCATAAGGATAATTTCCCACTGCTAATGAATTATGTCGTAGCAGGTTCTATGAACCCATTAAACACCTAAGTAATTCCTTGGTGTAGAGTATTCCAAACTAGAGGTCACAAGTCCTAGGAATGTCTATGCTTGTAGAATATCGTAAGTGCACCTACTATTCTGTACCAGTAAATTTTGTAGATCAGTAGGTCATGATGAAAAGGATTACAGAGAACTTCAACTTCTCAAAGAGAAAAGAATGGATACCTACCTAATGAAGAATGAGGAACAAATGCAAGCTAAATGAGCAAAACCTTAATATCAATTTGTGTAGTTTGACCAACAACAATATCCTCAACTGCAATATCAACAAAACTAGTATCCTCAAGAACAACAATACCCTGCGCAAGGTGGGGTGAATGCTTTAGAGGTCAAGGACAGAAACCATGATGAGGATTTGGTTGAGGAAGAGTCCAAGTTGTATGCTATAATTGTGGGAATCTAGAACACTTTTCCCGAGATTGTCAAATTCCTATGAAAAATTGTACATATTGTAAATCATTTGATCACACTGTCGAATAGTGTCCACTGCTCATTGTTAAATGACAGGATATAATTGTCATTAACCCCAACCCTGTGTAGAATCTGAATCCAAACCCCAATCTGAATATTCAAATGTTTTCTTCCCAACCAAGACAAACCAACCTTGTTGTAGTCACAAGAGGAGGTGTTGCGACAGGTGCAAACCAAAATACACCACAAGGACATCCGCAAGTGTGACCCATGATACAAAAGAAAGGATTGTTAGATGTCCAATAGGAGAAGGAAGCTTTCTTGGAGGTGCGACAAGACTTTTTTGACACCAATTGACCATCGATAGCTAGACAAGTGAGAACTATTCCCAAAATATTTGAACAACTAATCAAAAGGCCTCCCACTAAAAAGGTTAGTAAGCTCAAATAATTTTTCAAATTTTTTTTAGCACTAATCAATGATAAATATGCTATTGCAGAGTTGATATAACTCATAGAATACAACACAAAATATCTATGCCTTGAAAGAAGAGTCAATCAAGTCAGAAGCAAATGGAAGGTTGGCTGAAAAACTGCCAATGATTGTGTAGATAGGAGATTATGATATGGACTATGTCATACTCAAATGGGGCTCAAATGTCAATATATTGAAAATACAGACATGGGAAATCATGAACTAGTCGCGACTTGACTAGTCTCCTATTTAGATAAGATTGAAAACGGGTCGAAGGTGCTACCAATTTGGTAGGTTGTCCCATGTAGCCATGGAGGTCGAAGTCTTGAGAACATATGGGTACTTTGAGGTCATTGACATGGTTTATGACACAAACCTCTATCCTGTGCTTATAGGGATTGATTAGGAAATAGACAATCAAACTATCATAAACTTCAAGAAAAGGATCTTATCTTTTAAATATTTTGAAATAATAGTGGTTGTGCCCGTTGACCCCCTTGAAGGACAGCAATATGTTGAGCTTGTACATAGAGAAGTTCAAGAGAATTATCTAGAACATATGTGAAACATTATGTCTTTGAAGGAAGACTATATTAACCCCACAGCTAATGGAAAATTGAGCTGGTGTAGTGTAAGCTTGTGTACGTTTGACTTAGAAAAAGCCTTGGAAAACTAACAATACACACTACATGAAGTCTCCATGTGAAGATGCACCAGAATTACAAGAGTTGTGCAAAGGGTAGGACCCGAAGAAAGCGCACTTCCTACGTTGAAGGATTTCCTAACCTTGCATCCTTCTTGGAATAATTTGAACCAAAGGTCACACAATCACATCGACTATCTGCTCTGAACTATGTGCTAAAAGATACACCTACTAGATGGTGGGGTACACATAAACAGTCTATCTCCGAATGGTCACAATATCAAAGATTAATGGAGATCGGATTTGTAGGAGATTAGTTATGATGATAAAAACTAAACAAGATTGTTAGATCCTGGAAAGCATATTGAGCACTATCACACAGCTTGGAAATCATATCCGTAACAGGAATGGCTTCACCGATTCATCCACACCCTGGAAATGGTGCCAGGAGGTTGGTACACCTCAGAGGAGCTGTGACGAGGAACTAACAAGTGGGAAAGTTTAGCTGTAAACTTTAACCATAAATTTAAATTTACAAGCGAACATCCAACAGTCGATGATGCGCTATAGGTAATAAGGGAGAAGATCTTTGAAGAGATACAGATTGTGCACATAGGCCTCCATCAATACAACATGACAACGCATAAATACACAGAATGCTATAATATCATGAAGAATCTAAGGGACAGTGACCCATTTGTCATAAGATCCACGTGTCAGAAAGAATGTGTGAAGTGGAAAGAGATTGCATATGTGAAAATACACGACACCCTATTCGAAAGGACATAAAAAAAATGGCAGCCAGCGTTTTGCATATCAACCTACTGGTTAACAATAACTACTAATTAATTGACATGATAGTAGTGGAATAATGAAAAATGTTGTTCTCTAAGAGTCGCAGTACACCCATGTGGAAAAAAGGATGGAGTCCTTTCAGAAAATTTAAATTGTATGCATTAAGTATGTCTAGTGTCAGTTAGGGTTTTTATCAAGCCTCACTACCCTGACTTCGCTCCTGGCATACCTAAGAAAAATACTATTATTGTGTCAGCCCTTGAACGATGAACTAGTGATTTTATAGTATGGTCATCTCTATATAAAGACAAGCATAGTTGAATCCAAGTCTATATCACCCACCCTGATAGTGGAAGACGTTGCTCAATATATCCCACCACTAATGGGCCATGTTAATGAGAAAAAAAACTCTTGGAGTCAATTCTATGGCTTCTAAGCCAATATGGAAGGACATGCGAATCCCATAAGTGCCTCTGCAGGCACAACATACTAGCACCATAAATATGAATGGAATACCAATAACAACCCCAGAATTAGCCCCACCGATAGAGGATTTTGAGGCACGAAAATTATTTCCACCATATGTCCCAGCTCAATGCAAAAATGCACCAAAATTCGAAATATCAAAGAAAGGAAAGGCTGACTTAGTGCTGGTGCCGCTAGTACCAGATGGTGTGAACGTAGTAAAAGATATTTTACCGAAGGTGCAAAGGCTAATTTACGGTGACCACGACACCAAGATGTAACTAGCCTTAAACAACGAATGAAATATGGATATTGCACAAGACACACTAGATTCTCCTCATAGGTATGTTATACAGGACTGGGATACAAAACTAGAGAATTGTTGCATATTACCATCCCTATGCATGCCAAATTTTGGGCGCGGTACCCAAGTTAACACCTATGTTAAGCATTTACTTCTACTTTTCAATGACAGGGTTCTTCGTTTAGGAAAACCCATACCCATTACTGTTGAGCTCATCATTTCTTTTACAGTCCTTCCATCTACTAGAATGGACCCAGCACCACTACTAGAAAAGGTTCAAGAGGCAGCCATAGTTAAGCGAATGAAGGAAAAGTCTAGCATAAAAAGAAGTAAATGAGTTTTTTTTATTCATACCATCAATAAGCCCACTGTTATATTTCCAGTGAAAGTATTAACATATAAGTTACTCCACAAAATGCATCTAGACAATTGTACAACAGGAGAAACTATGCTTGCAGATCTCTACGCAGAAGGAATTGAAATCAATTGGTGTCAATTCTTGTTGAATGAGATTATTCGAGATGCCACTGATGCACAAGAAATGGGCTAGGCATTCCACTATTCATGGTTGTTAAATTTAATCACATTCATTGCGTGGTGTGATCCACAATACTATCAGGATGTTAACCTACAAGTCCCCTGTTAAGGGGCGAGCTACCAAAACTTATGGTTCGAGAAGAAGCACCAATGACGACAACAGGAAAGCAATATTGAATTCTTTATGCATGTAGATGCTATACAGCATCAAGTAAAGAGAATTTCAAGGATATATTTTGCCACAATCCGACATTTTCGTTCCATTATTATGTTTGAAGTGGGTCCGCACAATGTGTATCTACAACCACAACAACAGCCGGACATACAAGCCAATTTTATCATAACCAAGGAAGAGGTCCATGAAATTTTTAACCAATGGCTGAAAGAGTGGTGTGTCCGAGTACCTGAAGAACAAATCCAGTAGCAATATCTCCTAGAATAAGAAGAGGAGGAAAATGAAGAAGAATAACACATGGGGAGTGGGCAGTCTAATGAAATTCACACCCCCTCGCTTCAAACATACCTAGAATATGAACATGAGGAGGGGGAACCTTAGGTAGAACGAGTTGAGAAGGGGTAACCTCAAGAACAACAATTTCTGCCAATCAGACCAAAGAAGAAGATGAAATATGATTGAACAATAAACATTGTTAGGTTGGACATTCATGATATGCAACTCATGACTGAAGCAATCACCGAAGCTGCGCAATCTACTTTCAAGTCTATAGAAGAAATACAAGAGGAAGTATAAAGTATAGTCATTGACCTCCTTAAGGTTTTGTGTAAAGTTGCAAAAGAAGTTAAGATCGATGTGGATTGTCCCAGCGCAACAGTGAGCTCTGGATCTCCATCTGAGACATCACGAATGGAGAAAACTATGGCCTCTATGCCACCCCTGCCAATAATGGTACAGGTACCTAAAGCTATTGTTAAGTGTGGCACCTAGGAATCTAATATTGACTTTCAGGATAGTAACCAACTCATTATAGAATTTTCATCTATGCATATGAATGAAGTTTACACTGTCCAGAATGTTGTTAATGATGAAATAAGGCTGTGAGAGAGCCACCTAGCGACACACCTAAAGGATACACACTAAGACCTCAGGAAGATGAGAAGTGAAATTCAAGATTTTGAACAAAAGAAGCTAGAGTAGGACAATAACTATCGAAGAATCAGTGGAGCAGTCACCTTGTCCTGGTGCAGCTTGGAGGATGAAGGAATAACACCAAAAATGGCCTTGGATGCCAAAATAACACAATTAGCAGAATTACTGACAGACCTTAAGAAAAAAGTAGTGTAGTTAGAGGAGATATTGACACCCAACACACCTCTAGAAGTGTGGGTGCAAAGCAAAGACGCACCTACATAGGATATGAAAGAAATAGAAAATTACAAACAAATATTTGCTAAGGTTGTGGGGCAAGTTTCCCAGATTTTGGAAACCTTAATGTATGATGAGAAATCAAAGAAGATTGTGAGTTCCCTCATTGCGGTGGAAGCAAATACCGTGAAGATGCGAAATGAGATAAAGCAACTTCCGTTGGAGCAGAAAAAGGTTAAAACAATAGAAATGTGTGCCTTGTAGCCACAAACCACTGCGATGTATGCACAACAACACCAACATGAGGAAAAGATAAAGGAGTCACAAGAAGAAGAAAAAAGGGTCATGTTAGCATTCAGAATCACACCCAAGGTTGTGGGAAGGTTGAACCCGAGCTGACAGCAAAATAACTTTAGGAAAGGGAGCTTGTTATCAACCAAAATGGCACTTCTCTGTCTGAGTGCTGACATTCATCATGTCAGTACCCAAAAGTAAAATTAGTATTGAAGTGACCAAAACACTATAGATGTGCATGACCATCCTTATGTATTTTTATTTTGAGTTTTGGGTTGCACACGCGACTATGTGCATTGCAACCCGCGTGTACATTGTGTACGTGAGTTTCCTTTGAGAGACATGTGTGTCATATGCACCTTTCCTATATTAATAATCATGTGTACCTTAATTCTACATTAAAAATATTAATAATGATTAGATGAGATTAGTTGGCCCTTAATCCATAACTATCCCAACTATCTCAACCATCCTAACCTTAGAAACCACTCTATTTTCGAAGTATAAATAGAGGCCTTGGGATGGGGCTAATCAAGGAATTTTTTAAGATAAAATTTATGCTGGTGGTATACCTTCAGAGTCTTGGAGAAATAAAACTCAGATTCCTCGGTTGCAGAGGAGTCCTTGTGTCAAAAGTTGGGTTGTATCCTTACCTATTCACTATTTCTTAATAAAGAGAATTCTTCTTCCAATCTTGTATTCTGATTGTCTCATGTATATTGGCTTAATGAAGATGTTCAAATTATATTATTAATATGCTTTCATCTAACCTTTGATATATATATGTATGAGATATTGCTAAGAATTGGATCTTTGCAGGTGAAGAGAAGCATCCCTAGAATCTTTGGAGAATATTGGAGCGAGAGAAGACCAAGCTTGGATCAACCATCATAAACCGGGTAAGCCAAGATCTCTTCTTATTCTCATTCTCATTTTCTGTAAAATCTGATTGTGTGCAATTCTAGTAGTAAGTTGGTAACCCTAGACCCTAGGTTACAAGGGTGTATTGTCCTGCACAACAAAATTGGTGACTCCACTGGGGATTCTAGCCTGCTGTGGGTTCATCGTGTAGGTTCCATTTACAAGTCTTTGTTCTAATTATGATTATGAGTGTGGTCCTTTTTATCTTTATTTTAATTGACAGTGTAGTGTTCCCAGAATCCTTTGCTAGTATTTTTTCCTTGAAAATTTTTTAGTAGTACACGGAGGTTGTTGTTTTACACAATCGTGTGTAAGACCTTGTATACGCGGTTTTCTCTATAAGACAGTTGCATGTCATACACGGGTTTCCTGCATACACAATCGTGTGTTTCCTGTTACAGCATAAAAGTTGAGTAGGGTTTGCTTGTCCCTCTTTTTTTTGGCTTTTTAGTTGTTCAGAAGTCTGATGTTTTGGCATGACTCTGTGAGTTTGAAGTCTTGTGTGTCACACCATTTTATTATTTGTCAATCCTTTGAGCTCTTTATTTGATTTTCTTTCATTTGTGAAGTGTAGGTGGTCCTCCTGCTTGATCTACAAGTCTGAGTGTTTGTGTCTAGGTCTCTGATCAATATTTTGGATGCTTTTATACTATGTGTTGCATCTTGTATTATCAGTTGATCACTCTTCTTTTATGAATCTACCAAACTTTTAAAGTGGTTAGTTTCTCCAAGTCAGGGTTTGTTCCGGTCTTTTTCCTCTTGGTTGAAGTAGGTCACTATGTGATCCTTTTGACTCATTTTCATTGCTTATATGTTTAGAATAGTCAAATTGCTCAAGTTGCATTTAATTGCATTATAGTTTTTTAAAGTTATTTGAAAAGAAATTACAAAAATACTTTGCATTAGGTTTCATATAGCATTTATTTTTCTTCAAAGAAAATTTAAAAAAATTCCAAAAATTCTTGTGATTTCTCATACTTAGCTCTAGGCTCATTAACTTGCATTTTATAAAAAAGAGAAAAACAAAGTTGGTTAATTAGCTACAATTTACTTTGAATTTGTTTTATACATCATTTTACTTTTTCTTATCGAGTCTATAACATCACATAGTTTCACACCATCTATCTTTTGACTAAAACCAACATTTAAAATGAATGATATAATTAAAAATTATTAGTAATTTTTATTTTTTAGGCTCTTCCATCTACTAGCTTAGGCTAGACTTGTGGAATAGGGATTTTTAACTCTCCACAAGTACTAAAATTTCAATCGTAGTTCGCCAATCACTAGGTAAACCCTTTTCTATGTTGGTTGTATCTAGGAATCTCCTCTCAAATCAGAGTTAAGCACGAGGCCACATGGAGGCTTGAACTGAGGAGATAACCATTTGATTCCTTATCAAAGCATAGACCAAGTTTTTTGTGCATATGGGGACTTCTGTCAATACCACCTCTTGGGCCCCGTCCACTTCCAGTGTTGATAGGGTTTCGAGATTTGCTACCCTGCCCATGTGTACAAACCAGGATTTCAACTGTCCCCCCATATTTTCAATATAGTTAAGCTAGGCTTTATTCTCTTTGACATCTAGGGTTCATACATAGTTACACCAGAAGGATATTTCTTGTTGACCTTGGACGGGATTGGAAGGTAACCCCGGTAGAAGACGTGGGAGGGCGGTTGGGACATTCTTTCGCTTGTGCCTAAGAACATCTACAAGGACTCCAAGTAACTGTCTCTTAGTTCTCTTTTGGGGAACATATCTTATACCCTTTGTGTCTAATTTGGATTTAGCATATTTTCTAGTGAGAGATGTGTGGTTTTCTGTGTTTATTTTACCTTAGGGTGTGTAAAAAGTCAAATTCTTAATCATGGAGGACCAAACTCTTAGAAGGTCAAGAAGGTTGCAGAACCTTCCTCCAGCTATTACAATGCAACCTCCACCACCCCCTCAAAGGTGGAGATTAGATACAGAGGGTTCTTTCAAACCGGTAGGATTAAGTGAAGTTCCACATGAATTGAAACTTAGGACAAACCAACTTGATTCAACCATAGTAGAGATAGAAGACTTGCAGGATGACGAGTTTTCAAGAAACTTTTATTCACCTCTTACAGATTTAAAAAATCCTATGATCATCCAGGTCCGTCCTTTTGATTCACCTGTGGTTGGTGCTCCCGTGAGCAGCTATATGGAAATATCTACAGAGGGTATTTCCACCCCCACCTCAGCCATTCTGGATGAAGGAGTGCATGTTTCCCCTATAGGTACTTCTAGAGAAAGTACACCTGTTACACCTTTATCACCTAGCAATCAAATGGCTCAACCAACAAATTACCCAAATGTAGTAGGTCCTTCTTGTGGGGTTGTCATTGGGATTTCTAGTGCTCCTTTGGCTTCACCCTCCTTTGTACACACTTCTCAGAGTGGTCCTTTGGGATCCTCTTCATTTTTCTAGGGTTTCCATTGGAATGGGGGGCATATTCCCCCATCCACTCCTTATGTGGGCCCTACACCCGCATATGTTGGGGTGCAGTTTGGAAATACCAATGCCTATAGTCAAGGTTTCCAAACTCCAGTTTCAGCTCTGTTTACGAGCTCTCCTTTCTCAATTTTTGGTGGAGGGATAGCTGCTCCAGTTTTTCACACTCCAATTTCAACTGGAGGGGCTCCAACTACATATACTACACCGCATAGAGGTAATCCACTGGCTTATGAGTGGATTCCTTTTCAAAGTAATCTGACTACTTAGCAACTGGTAGCTGGGGGAAACCCTACTTTTACATTTGGGAACCAAGGGTTAAATCCTTCTACTTCCGAAACCCATGCTTTTCAGGCTCTGGTTAGGCCAAAAATTTTGTTTCTCGCAACTCTGAACTTTCCAGACTTGAACAAGTTGATGAATGACCTGGTGAAGCACAATGTTGCATGCCCACTGGTTCCAACCAAGTTACCTTTAGACATTCCCAAGTTCAAGGGAAAAAATGGAGAGGATCTAGGGGCCCATGTCACCACATTCCATTTATGGTGCTCTTCTAACTCTCTGAATGATTACACCATTAAATTGACATTGTTCCAAATAAATTTAATGAGTGTTGCAGCAAAGTGGTACATCGAATTACCCTCTGTTTCATTTGATAACTTTTGGGACTTAGCAGAGGTATTTTTGAACCATTTCCAACTTCCTTTTTGGTATGATGCCAACACAGACCTCTTTTCCTTCTTTAGGCAAGATAAATCCACTCAANATATATAAAGATGTATCCATTTCAGGGGTAACTACTGAAAAAGAGGCCATCCTTAGGGGCCAACAAATGGATTTGATTTTTTCCTAGTTTGGAATATTATATGAAATTATACCTGAGGTACAGTGGTGTTCCCATAGTATTGAGAAACCCAAGCCTGGACCCCATGATGATGGTGTGATTGGTTCAATGAAATCTCCCACTGTAGAGTCTTTGGCTAAGCGAATCCATGAGTTGTCTATCAATCAGTCTACGGAAGAGGCATCAAAGGTTGTCCCCTCACCCAAAAATGAAATTTTTTTTTCTAAATCCTCCCAAAAGGGTATTCAGTATCCCAGTGGGAAAAATAAAAAGGGGAAGAAAGGAGAGGGAAACCAAAACAAGCCAAAACCCACAAATAATATTGATTGGGGCAAAACAGATAAGACACTACTGAACTTTCCTTGAAAGTTGTGCCAAGAATATCACCTAACCCATCAATTTTCCCTTATAGATCAATCTCAAAAGTTGCTAAAAATTCAACAACCGGTTGTCCTAAATGATCATTTTCCCCAAGGACAGAGTGCAGCTTTAGTTTATAATGTAGCTGGGGTCACTACTAATTCCCCTGACCAAAATTATATCAACATGGTTTGATCCTAGACATTGATCCAGAATAGAAACAAGAACTATGAGGCAGAGGATCCTGAGAAGGGTAAGTCTATAGGTGAAACTTCTAACCCTCTCACAATTGAAAAACCTACCGAAACTATGCCTAAGATAATGAAAGTTGTCTTCAAGAAAGAATTGCACAATCCTAACACTAGGGCTGTATATCCTAACACTAGGGCTGCAGCCAACTACTCTATAGTTGAATATTTATCCCAAACCCCTTATGTGATGTCAGCTTTGGAGGTGTTACATAGTTGTCCCTCCCAGCAAGATGCACTCTTAGCAGCCTTAGGTAGTATGGATTCATCGAACCTTATGGTGAAGTTTAATTTTTCTGATGCCAAAATTAGCCTGCCGTATCATGTGGATTTGTCAATAGATGTCATCCATGGTGGAAAAACCATTGGAAGGTAAGTTTTTGAAGAAGGTGCTTCCAGATGTGTCATGTCCCTATCTTTCTAGAAGGATCTTGGATCTCTAGAGATAATTCCATCGAACACCCTACTTAGTGCTTTCGACGAAAGGTCATTTTGTCCACATGGTATCCTACCAACTTTTGAGATTAAGCTGGCAGGGAAGGAAATGTATATTGAAGTAGAGGTGATCAATGCCCCTTTGGATTATAACTTGATCCTAGGTAGAAGTTGGACTTATGCTATGGGTGAAATTTCCTCAGTTGTTCTTTGGGTAGTAGTGTTTTCACACAAAGGAAAGTTGGTTACTATTGACCAACTTAGTTTCACTCGGAAGGGCCATCTGGAAACCAATGATTCCACCGTTCCATTAGTTTATCAGGTTAGACCAGCTAATGAGAGCTTGGGGGTTGGTAGGTTATCCCAGCCCCTATAAACTATCTAGGTTCTACCTATATTGGGAAGTCTGTTGAGAAGGTTTTCGATAAAATATATTCTTCGGTTATTACTTCCTATAACGAACCTCAAGTGCCCTCATCGACGATACACGTGACTTGTCACACTATTTTTTACACCACTATTGATGCTTTTCTGACTCTTTCTTCAATCTTCGCAGAGTTGGATGAAGTCTATCTGCCTCCTTGGATAGCAAACTCTTTACATTCTAATGACTGCTTATATATGGTTTTTCCTTCGAATAAATCCATCCTAGAAACCATGAGTAGGAGAGATAAGATCTGTGAATATCTTTACCGTAGATCCCACTTCCTTCCCGAGCTAAGTAGAATTCAAAACCAAGAGTTCAATATGAGACTAGTGGAAGATGTTGGTTCTACCAATATCTTTCCAAACCCCGATGTCCTTGAAACTATGCATATTGATGCAAACTCTCTTTTAGAAGAAGTTTCTATATATACTTCCCTATTAAAGGAATTTCACGACGCAAGTGCCTGGTCATCCTTACTAGGCATAGATCCATATATTGTTGAAATTAGAATCCAAACCCACCTTGATTCTAAACATGTTCGACGAAGAAAGAAAAAATACTATGCTTAGGATTAGTACCTTTTTTCATGTATTTTATTGTATAGTCTTTATGTACAATAGCTAGTTGGTTTGTGTTCTTATATCATATGTTGGTTGTTACAGATGTCTTCAGAGTGGTTCGTAGGTTTTGCAGATGGCACTAGTCATCATACTTTCAACCTAGCTTCAGCCGCATGGGTTATTTACTCACCCTCAGGATAGCTAGTTTCCTCTGGAGATGCTTTCCTAGGTCATGCTGTTAATAATGTGGCTGAATACAGGGCCATCATTAAGATTTTATGGGATGCCTTGTCACATGGCATCACCCAGTTGGAATTTATGATTGACTCTCAACTGGTTGTTCCCAGCTCAATCAAGCTTATCAAGTACGAAACCCTATTTTGTTACATCAGTTTTTGTAGGTTAGGTTATTGGAAATAAATTTTTATTTTTATTTCATTTAATCATATTCCAAGGAATCAGAATTCATTAACTGATGCATATGGGAACTATATCGTAGATTGGCACTTAACACACATTTTATAAAAATACATAACAGATACATTGTGAATAAATGTAAATAAAACCGACAATATGTGTGTGTGTGTGTGTGTGAATATATGTCCATAGGATAGGTTGAGTTCTTGATCCTCAGATCCAGTCATAACTATATAAATATACAAAAATATACAAACATTGGATTGTAATCCATAAAATTCCCCTATATCTAATCCTGACCACCTTGACCACCCTTGTCACCCTGGTCATCCTGGTCACCCTGATCTCGGGCCTCTTCAGCTTCTTCAGATGTAGCAGCCTACGCGGCCTCTATGTATATAAGTATAGTCATGGCTACCCTTCTCATAAGGCATATCCATGTGGGTGGAATCTCGACAAAAAGTTCCTGCATAATGGCAGGGATCTGCTCAATGCATAGAGTAGGGAATCTTTGGGTTAGCCTGGCCAGCTTGCCCTCAAGTACTCTGATCAAACCCTGGTTCTCGCCTGCCACCGGTCATACATACATCTAAGGATTCCCATCAGGGAGGACTGGTCCAATATCATCATTTTAAACATTAAAAGGATTAAAAACTCTTATACATATGTATATATCATTATGATAAAAAATTCATAAAAATTTAAAAAACTTGAAAAAACAAAAATACCTAATTCTCCCCATACTCCTCCAAGAGGGAGGGAAAGGTCATTTTCACCTAGAAATTCCAATCTAGCATAGGGAAACTGCTCCAGTGCTGGTATCTGTCATCCCCACCATAGGTAGAAGTCATCGTCAAGGACACTATGAACTGAGCTACCATCGCCCTGGCAAAGGAAAATTTCTCCCAACCTACTCAGTCTCGGATGACGGGGAGAGAAGGATGGAAGTGGTACCACTGGGTTAATGGTGGTAACTCTCTCAAAAAAGAAAGCCACAAATACACTAGAATATCCAAAATTATTCTATCGATCTCTCTTACAGTCAAAGAGTTGTTTTTTCATTATCGGGACTACTCCTGAGCACCAGTCAAACACAACTCCCTATAGGAAATCTATATCAATTCTCGTCTGGTTTAGAGTAGCAATATGGAGTGATGATGATCCTACAACCCTCATTATTATTCTTACCAACACCTGCAACGAGAATTTATTAATATGTGCAGTAGGGATGCATGATCCCTTTTTTAGACTGTCGGGCATGCAATAAGTGTTCATGTAATCCTGAAAACTCATAGGGTCACCACCCCTTTTGGTACCCTCAAGGTTGATAGGTGATCCCTGTGGAGACAAACCCGTAATGAAGTATATTTATTTCAATGCCACTTCCAAAATTTCACCTTGTAGGTCAAAGGCCTCAAGGTCATGATCCCAATATCCAATCAAGAACTCTAGAAAATGGACATTGGCCCGCATAGGTGAGGTACAAAAGAACTTCAATAACCCACTTTGTAGTAAATATCACATGGTGGGGGCACTTTGGAGTGTATCTTGGTCCATATATTCATTTTCCCATTCCCTCCACTCCAATACCATGTTTTATCCTTCCCATGAAACCATTATCAAACATTAAAATTCATCAAAACAATTTGATTTTGGCCCTTTTTAAACTTTTCCTATGTCCCGCAGTACACGGGACTGTCTTTTAGACAGGTTGTGTGTGACACATGGGTTTCCTTCACGCAAGTTGCATGTAAAATGCATGTACGCGACTATGTAACTCTCCCACCTGCGTGTACAATGCCACTCCCTTAAGACATGCTTAAACCATCAAATTTTTGCATAAAATTGAAAATGTAAATGGTTGAAATAGAAGATAATGAAGAGATAGCTTACCTGTCACTTGCGTATTCAAAAATTGTCCACTAGTTTGTCCACACCGAGCAATTGAAGTCAGAGGTAAAAATTTCCTATATTGGGTAAAAATATGAAATGGTGTTTTTGATTTCTATTTTTGGACTATTTATAGAAATAATTTCAAATTATGGGTTTTGAACCTATAGTTTCCAAATTTTATTATAAATCAAACTAATTCCATGTCATTTTTTCCTAATGCAACAGGTCCAAAGTCACTTAAAGTGGTTAGTCACTCATATAGGATCGCATTTTGGTAATTTATATGCATTTTTCCATTTATACCTAATCCGTTTTAACCCAGGATCACTACTTTGACCACAAATTATGGTGTTTAACCATTATTACCTTGTCTATACCATTGTTCATCTGTGGATAGCATCTTTCCTTTCATGAGTACACTAGATTTAGAACACATTGATTGTATTTTGGTACTCATGCCGCATTTGTTGTAGGTTTAGGGGATCCTTCTTAGCTATTTTCACACCGAATTGAGCCTCATTTTGGTCTCTTTTTAGAATCTATCCCCTTTATAAGGCTCCCCGCCCTTATGGAGTTTCTTTAGGCCCAAGTCTAACTCCTGAAAATGGACTTAACTGCCGAGTAAAATTGTCCATCCATACTTGTTAATAATATGTGAATAGGCATCCACATTGGTGGTAGGTTATCACTTTTTCGGACCATGTGGAATAACATGAGAAAGGATTGCTCACTTTTCTATGAAATTGAAAGAGTATTCTTAGGCATAGGTTTATCACTTTTTGGGACCTGAGGGACTAAATTTACAGAAAATGAGTTCCTGGTATGAGCTTAGTTTTCTCTTTTTCATGCTCTGGACCTAAATATGAAAAATATTATGAGTGTACTTTATGCCTTTGTCATGCTCATTAAACACCAAAGAACAAAACATCGACTTTACTGTTGTAAGCCCCATTCCTCGTAACCAAATGGATCTTTCCAAGTGATATTGCTTTCCTTGACACTCATAAAAATGAAGCTATAAGATGCTCTTGAAGGAGCATTGGGTAGGTCGTAATTTAACCTTTTTTGGACCTCTCTGACTAAGTATGAAAAAGGTGCGCCGTAATTCTTCAGAAGCTAAGAGAGTTCTTTTGTGGTATGTTTTATACTTTTCTAGCCTCAGGAGACTAAATTGGATGAAAAATAACCCCCCTGGAGTCTTCTTTGGAGTTTTCAAACTCTCTAAATATGAAAACACCAATGAATATGTACTATTTCAGGCTCGTAAAATCCATGAATCAATGACATTATCAAGTAGTATTCTCTCCCCTCTTCAAGCTTGTCAAAAATGAAGAGAGACTCGAGTTGGCTTTCTTGGGCTCGATAAAATTTAACAGGAAAGGTAAGGAAGAAGTATTTTTTTTTTGGGTTACAAATGGTGGAAGCATGTCCTCCTTGAACATACCACTCTCTGAACTTTCCAATACTCATGTCTCAGCATACACTTTTATCTCAACTATTACTTGGAGTTTCTTACTCCTCCACTTTTCCTTTATACTTGGGGAATTTGATCATGTCTCCTACATGATAGATAAGTTTAGTTTTCCTATCTGCAAAGTTAAAAGTTTCAATGAGTCAAATCTGTGTTGTGCTCATTGTTCAAGGATCTATCCCTACATCTAATTATTATCCTGATTCCATCATTATCCTATCTGAGTATTACTTGTGTCTATTTTCCCTTATCCAGTTCCTAGTCACTATTGTGATCCATTGGAGGATCTATTTCCTTCCTCATCACAGTATGGTTCCTCATCAGCACTTCATGAATTTGAAGACCTAGATTTTTGGTGATGGTACGTTAGGATTCACTATCATCATTGGTGAATTCCTTTGCTTCAGTTGTCAGTTTCACCTATTGATTGACAATCTATTGAATCCTTTCGATGTTTGACTTCAACACAACTATTCACATGGCTTGGATTGTGTTGTGTTCACCTACACATCTTCCATATTTTGAAGACTCATCATTGTATATTGTGGCTTTGATTCACCTTTGTAATATATGTGGTCTTGTACCCATATCATATGATCTAATCAAATATTGTAAAGGATCTAGTCTTCCAGTATATTGAACATGGAATCCTCAGATATGATTTTGTATATGACATTGATATTTATTTCTTTCATGTACTTCCTCTGCTACCTTGGACTTTTGAGTTCTCCAAGATCAATATTGTAATTTATTTCTGCCATCGCTTCCCTTTGACCTCACACATGAGGGGGCATCTGTTATCATCCAAAATGGCACTTCTCCGTCCAAGTGCTGACATTCATCATGTCGGTACACAAAAAGACAATAAGGATTGAAGTGGCCAAAACACTATAAATGTGTATGACCTTTGATGCATTATCTTTATACCACCCTTATATATTTTTATTATGATTTTTGGGTTGCACTTGCAACTATGTGCATTGCAACCCGTGTGTAGATTATGTACGCAAGTTTCCTTTGAGAAACCTGCATGTCATACATGCCTTGCCTATATTAATACTCATGTGTACCTTAATTTGACATTAAAAAATATAAATAATGATTAAATGAGAGTATCTAGGCCTTAATCCATAACTATCCCAACTATCTCAACCATCCTAACCTTCGAAACCACTCTATTTTCCAAGTATAAATAGAGGCCTTGGGATGGGGTTAATCAAGGAATTTTTGAAGAGAAATTTTTTGTTGGTGGTATACCTTCAGATTCTTGGAGTAGCAAAACTCAGAGTCCTCATTTGTAAAGGAGTCCTTGTGTCAGAAGCTGGGTTGTATTCTTACCTATTCACTGTTTGTTAATAAAGAGAATTCTTCTTCCAATCTTGTATTGTTCTTGTCTCATGTATATTGGTTTAATGAATATGTTTCAATTATATTATTAATATTATTTCATATAACCTATGATATATATATATATATATATATGTGTGTGTGTGTGTGTGTGTGTGTGTGTGTGTGTGTGTGTGTGTGTGTGTGTGAGATATTGCTTGAAGAATTGGATCTTTGTAGGTGAAGAGAAGCGTACCTAAAAGCTTTGGAGAATATTGGAGCAAGAGAAGGCCATGATTGGATCAACTGTCATAAACCTGGTAAGCTAATATCTTTTCCTATTCTCATTCTCATTTTCTGTAAAAGTAGATTGTTTGCAAGTCTAATAGTAAGTTGGTAACCCCAGAACCTAGGTTATAAGGGTGTATTATCCTATACAACAGAGATGGATTCTCCGCTTCTAGAGATGGATCTCTCACAAATGTAATAAAAGGCCAGAAATATTATCATGAGATGAAATTCAAACATTGGTGGTTGGAAACAAGGTAGACGTATCGGTCTATGGAGTCACGAATATGAATAAAATAGAGCAGTTTGAGTAGGAAATGCTTGCAAGTGCAAGGTAGTACTTCGTTCAAGGTCGATATGTTTTTGGTTTGATGGGAATGGAATAATGATGATAGTCCATTAATGTAGAGAACTGCAGGGATGAATTCTACACCAATTTTGGAAGAAAATTTTGGTGGGTGTCAAAGACAATGGCCGAGGCATAAAAGTATGAATCCTAAACCATTATACATTGAGTCTGCAACATCAAGAAAACATAATGAAAATAAATAATAGGAATCACATGCACATAAAGTAAGGAATATTACAGACTGTAATTAAGAAGCAGATAGGAATTCTTGCATTCAAATAACCAACATTCGCCTCTGTAACTTGTATTAAAAATAGATAAAAATATCACAAACACAATAGTATAATGGTTTCCAACCCTTTTTCCCTCTATGAGGAGCATATTTATACTATTTGGGCCCCTGAGACCAACCTCAAAACGGGGACAAAATTAGTTACAAAAATTAGCAACAAACTTTCGACAAATTGTATCGTGACATTTTCCCCATGGGTAGCATAAAATAGAAAGTGATGGAGGAACCACTTCTACTAGACCTCAAGAGGTGTTAGCTCTTCAAAACCCAAACTCACTTGATTACTTTACACATGTAATTTTGGTTATGATCACGTCTTAGGCATATCTTTATTGGTGTAACATGTATTTGGCCTTGCTGTATTTTTCAATCAACTTCCATTGGTTAGCCATTGGTGTTTCTAGCTTTATCATTTGTTTTGACAATACGCCAAGCTCTAGGTTCTTTGGATAAGAAGGAATTGGTAAATTCGTGCACAAAATCATGAAATCAAATAATAATTCAAATTCTCCAAACAATTTTTTTATCACAGTTTTTCCTAAAAGTGACCGCTAAGACATGTCTTCGAATTTCTTGTGTTTTTTGCTTTACTCAATCAATCTATCATGATACTCCTTCTGGGATGGCATGGGTCCTTTCTCTTCCCAAAATAAGGGGAGCCCTCTTTGGACTAGAGGGCTAAACAACACAACAAAGTAGTCAGCCTGCTTGCGCATGAAATTCCATTTTGCTTCGACTGTTTTTAAGTGACAATGTTTTTGAACCACTCTCCTGGCCCATGTGATGACTAGAATTCTATCCTAGATGTTCCCTTGTCTGATGTCCTGTTCGGTCAAACTGTTCAGAAAATTGATTATGCCTTTAGTTGTGTCCAAGGGCCTTTTTTTTCAGGTCTCTGAATATGCTTTTTGGAATCATGTACGACACTTTCCTTTTCTCAGATAAAATCGGTTGCACTTTGGTTGCTTATACTATTATCATGTCCCAGATGAGGTGCCTTGCCCCTTGTAAGGATTCCTGGACTGAGGAAATTTTTGTTAATTTGTTGTTTTTATCCTCCAATTCTTTACAACTCTCTTCCAGCTTCTTTCTTATTCCTTATTTGATATTAACCTTATCCATTAGGTCCTTATTTTGTTTTCTTACGACAGTGATCTCTAGAGATTTGAGACTTACCTGGGACATGGATTGGGAGAGGGATTCTAAACTAGATATCTCAGACAATTGAGCCATAGGATTTGGCTATTCCTAATCCTTTTCCTTTAATTCCTTTAACTCTCTTTCCAATTCATCCTGCCTTGTTTCGAAGGCTCATTTTTCTCCATCCCATAACTCAGCATCTTTCTTCCACTGTTTTTCCTTTTATTCCTATTTCAGTAGTCTATACTTACTGTTGATGTATATGTAACTTCGGAATGTATTCTTCTATGTTGTATTTGAGTCATGTGAGCATGCCCTGATGTTACGATCGGGAGGATTAATAATGTAATCAAGTCATATCAAGTCATTAGGTAAGTCCCCACAGTTTCGAGGCACTTGAGTTATTATACACTAATTTAGGTGTAGGCTCGAGTAAGTAATTGTTGGTTGGGCCGACATGGTTGAGTGCACTTCAAGTCAATGAAAGAATATAAATAGAGAGTGAGAGACTCTCTATTTATCACTTGTGAATTACATCACTTGCTCTCTCAAGTGTGGCACACTTTTGAAGAAGGAAATTTTGGGCCTAGACTGAAGACAGAAGACTACTACTGTTTTGGGAGATCTCTTACTGTTTTGGTGTTGATTCTATCTCTAAGGAAGTTGCGGGGTTTTCTCCTTTATGGTTTCCCTGAGGAAAACTCTTTGTGTCTCTTGTCTCTTGTGATGTGCTTATGTTTTATTGTTGTGCTTGTTATTCTCTGAGTGAAAAGATCCTAATATCATAATGCTAGCTTAATGCGATGAAAAAATAACACTTACATTCGATTAAATTAGTGTTTAAGGATTCTTTCTCCTTTTCAATTTTGGTCAAATATGTAGTTTGTATGAGTCGAGTAGCTGGGATGTCTATATTTTTCTTCAACAGCTAGTTTGTACCCTCCTTGTCCTTTAGTAACCTTTGTGTGGCGGTACCTTTGTCCCTTTGGTTGTCTACTACCAATATATCTACTTGGAGCTTATTGATCTGGGCTTGGTGAGCCCTTTTCTCCACCTTCTTGTTTTGGAGCATCTCCTCAAATATTTTCTTACCAACTGTTAGTTTAGATATTTGCAAGGCATCTTGGAGGAGATCAATATAGCGGAATTCACTTATACCTTGTTTCAAGTGAATCATGTCAGTTTTGGGGATCCTTTTTGGATATACCTTTAGCTCAACTACCTTGTGTGCTATAATCACGGCCAAATTCAACGTGCCACGGTTTGGATCTCTGACAGTTTCTAAGGAAGTACTTTGACCTGGTAATTTTTCCACTTCATCGCGTAACTTCAACCTTTATTCAAAGGATTTTTCACCAGCCTCTCTGTATTTCTCCATCAACTCGGATTTAGACTTGTATTGACTCACTTCCTCCTTAGGGACACTACTGAATGAATACTCCTAAATTAAAAAAGTGGGACCTATAACTTTCACAATTTTCTTTCTCCCCATAGCCTTGGCACTATGCACGGGTTTATGTGGTTCTTCAGTTTTCTGCTTCTTGGATGTTTTGGGTATGTCCCCTTCATCTCTGTCCATGGCCTCTAGGAACTCTCTTTTCTTCCCATTATCAGATAGGCTGGCCAAAGGGGTTATCTATGTGGAAGCAACCAAAACGCTGGAGAGGTCTTGTTGGGGAGAACCACTTGACGGTGCAGAGGAAGTTGAATTTTCTGGCATATCTTCATCCGAGTTAGTCTCTCCAAGATATTTCACCCAATTTTCCTTTTCCACCAACCTCGTCACTTCAATGTGCTCAAAAATATTGTTCTTATTCGCTTTCCTTCTATCGGAGATGATGTGGCGGTGGTCATAATCAATCGCAACTTCCATTGCAAACCCCTTCGCTCTAACCAAATTTTCGATCATCGGCAAGGTTGATTTTCTTTTAACAGTAAAAGGACCGACTAGCCATGAAAACTTAATATCCGTGAGCTTCCTGAAGCTTATAAAATGTTCATCCTAGAATATTATCCTTTTGTTGATTAGATCTAGTTCAAACATTCTCAGTGTCAGAAACGTCGATATGAAATATGGTTGATGAGTAAACCCATAGACCCTAATCACTATATTATGTTTTGAGAGAAACCAATCCCCTACTCTACTTTTGGGGGACAACTACAACATTCTCTTCATCTCTAGTTGAACCCTTTGTAGCCTCTTTTGGAAAAGGACTTCGTATACAGGGGCCATGAGGACATTCACGAGTTTGCGGTAATATTTGTGCATGTCTTCTGTTATGAACATTTGTTGGAGCTCCAGGTTGTCATCATTCAAGCTCGAAAACATCTTCATAAGGAGGGATTGGAACCTGAAATTCCTTGATTGACAAAAATTACTCAACTGGGAATTGACATTTTTGGCTAAGAACTAATCAAATTCCAAACATGTCGGTGGTGAAGACTGACTCAATGCTCCTGATGCTACTAGGATTGAATTGAGGGTGTATATTATACTCAATAAAGGTTCAATGACAAATTGGTTCGAATCCATACCTGAAAACTGGCTTTCTCACATTATCACAGACTAAGCCTCTTCATTAAACATGTCAAAATTAGTGGGGGATAGAGGATTGGACAACTGGATTTTCGGCTTCAAACAAGTTTTGAGAAAAGTATCCTTTGGTTCATCCAAAGACCTTTGAAAAAACCTGAGTATATATTCTTCATTGTACTCACTAGACATCTGGGTAAAATCAGAAGGGATTAGCAGTGTGTTTTGGATGGTAAGGGAATTTATGGGGATCAACAACCTAAAACTAGACACATCCATTATCATGCTCTCAGATGAAGCATAGTTACATACGCACCATGTTATAATAATAAACCCATAGTTACCTACCTTAAACATTAATTTAATCAGTTTTGTCTTATTATCTAGTCTCCTAGATTCCACTCTATGCTAGTTTCCTTCTACATGTCATAGAAGTCAACACTTGCTAAAAATGAGTCATGGAGTGCTTGGGAAACCTCCTGGAAACCATATTTAGCATGTCTTCTTTATTCCAGATCCTCCAAAGCGCATATCTGCTTTTTCTGTAAAGCTGCCTGTTTTATTGAGAATTAAGGCAAAGGGAAAAGCTAGACTAGTTGAAGTTGACTTGTTGTTTACTCACATCATCCTCCATCCTTTTATCCTAATAAAATAATGTATGAGTTGTCTTTCCATCTCTTTTTATCTTTCCTACTTTTTTCGTGAGCATCTTAGTGGACTTGGAAACTTCTTTATGCACATATGGGGGATTTGACTACATTTAGTAAGCCTACTATTTTACTATTTCAAATGGCATCATTATGAATTCGAATCTCTCATGTATTTATATACTGCAATATCCTATTACTTCACAGGGTTGGCTATTGTACACTTATTCATTACATATTAGTGTTATGCTCCAATTTCAGTCTCCTTTGATGTTAATTTTGCATGTTTGATTAACAATTTTGTGAGTGTAATTGTTCTATCACTTGGGTTCAATTTCCACATGGTATCAGAGCCTTTGTAGATTGATTTATTTCTTTTCATATTTCTATTGCAGGTTTGACATTTTGACTAGGAGTATTTTCTGCTGACTGAAGGGCACAGTTTCTGATCTATGGACCAATCTCAGAAGATCATCTTGACTCCATTTAATTTATTTGAATGGAACGTTGAGATGGAAATATTGTTGAGAGAGAAATGCATTTACAAGGTTACTACGGAAAATGAGGCAGAGGCCAATGCAGCTGAAGAGAAAATAAAATGGCACAACAGGAGGGATGAGGCCTATGGTCTTTTGTGTTTAAGCATTTGAAGAGACCTCCTCTTCCATCTTGATGGATTGACATCACCTAATGAAGTGTGGGAGAAGTTTGTAGAGATTTTTTGTAAGACAGATGAGATGAGAGGACATCAAATTGAGAATGAGATGATCTCCTTGAGTCCCAATAGCTTCAAATCATTTCAACTCTATTTTTCCAAGTTTAAAGCCCTTGTTTTGCAGCTAAAACAATGTGGAATTGAAAAGAAGGAAGATAAACTAGTTTTGGCCATAATATCGAAGCTTGGCCCTGACTATTTAGTGTTTTTTTTTACCTTCCATGCCACCAAGTTGATAGGTTAAGCCTGGAAGATGCCTAACCTTGCAAAGTTCATGGAATCCCTCACACAGGAACAACATACGTTTGTGATGATGGGCACCATCAAACCTTCCAAAGACCAAGATTTGGTTATTGGAGATTCAAGGGTGGATTCAAAAAGCAAGAAAAAAGATAAAAATCCACCTGAGCAAAAGAGACACAAGAACAATTCTCAAGAGGAGCCCCAAGTTTCCAAGAAGAACTTCTAGAAGAAGAAGAACAAAGGAGAAATAAGTAAGTGCGCATATTGTAGTAAGGGCTATCATCCTGAGAGCTCTTGTATGAAGAAGCAAATTGACATGTTGACCCAAATCCTAGAGAAGAATAACATATCCCTTCTTGATTACTCAAAGAAGAGGGAAGGAGGATCAAATTCAAAAGACAGAGAGAGAGTACATGCTTTGGTTGCTAGCACATCAATCTCACCTAGCTTCATCATAGACTTTGGAGCTTCTAGACATACGGTTTCTACAAAAGACGCATTCTCCTCTCTTGACATGTCAAAAGGTCCACAAATAGTTTTGGGAGATGACTCTCTCACTGATAGTTTGGGGAAAGGAAGGATTGATCTTGATCATGGTAAGTTCAATAATGTGTTGTATGTTCCAGGACTTGCCTCTAATCTCTTGTCAATGTATCAGATGAGTCACACTGGGTCTCCAAAGAAGGTCATCTTCTCTCATGATGATGTTGAAATCATAGAGATTTCGAATGGTAAAGTCATAACAAAAGGTGTTTTTTATCACACTTCTAAGGTATACATGTTTTCCCATTTTCTACACTACTCAAACCCCTCTGCTCTTTTGATTCATGCTAATGAGGTAAGCAAGCTTTGGAATGAAATATTTGGCCATATTAACTACAAGTATCTTTCTGATTTTAGTGAAAAAGATATGGTCATAGGTGTTATCTCTCAAAATAATTTATTTCGATAGTATGAAGAATTTAACTCATGCAAAGAAGGATATGAATATCACTGATAGCTTGAAAGCCTCTGTTTTTTATTTGGATGAAAATTTCACAAGTTGTATCTTTCGCTGGCTTAGGTGAGCACTACTATAGCTCATTAGCCACCAAAAAACTATGTTTTAGTGGCTAAATAGTTGAACGCATGCCAAATACAAACCACCAAAAGTGGTCTGAGAAAGCAGAGTCAAAATAACTTTCGTGGCTTAGGTGAGACTACAAAAACTCATTAGCCATTGAAAAGGGGTGCTTTCCGCAGACAAAAAAGAGAGATAAAGGGGTTTAGACCACTGAAAGCGAGTGGCATGTGACACCAGGAAAGGTACAGTCGGTGGCTTAAGCAAGTATCATAACATCTCATTAGCCACCAAAATATGGATGATAAATAACAGGTGGAAAAAACTTTCGATGGTTCAGGCGTATTGCTAAATATTTTGACTTCCATCGAAACATTTTTTAACAGCGTGTTCGAGGTTTAGTCGTCTACAACACTGATGTTTTATAGATTTAGTCCTCTATGTCGTCACCACTATGAAGAGTCTAGTGGTTTGACGTTTCAACGCACTAGTGGCTTGAGGTTCCGATTGTCGATCATTAGTGGTCTGAGGTTTCTATCACCAACGAAGAGTCTACTAGCTTGAGGTTCTGATCGTTGATCATTAGTGATCTGAGGTTCCGATCACCGATGAATATTTTAGTGGTTAGAGCTTCTGATCGCCGATACTTAACCATCACAATGTTAGTGGTTTGAAACATCGACACTGCGGTAGTGTTGAGTTTTAAAGCTCCGACCGACGTTAGTGGTTAGAGCTTTCAATTGCTGATGGGAGATGTTAGTGGTTTGTTCGACAGTTAAAGAGGGTTTTTTACAAGCTCACTATCTTCCAAAAATATAAATTCACCACGGCGATGGGGAAAAGGTTTTGGCAGCTTAGGTAAGAAAGGTAATGTTTAATTAGCCGCCAAACGCCATCTTTTCAATGACTAGTTGAAAAAATCACAGAGGATCTTAAACCACTGAAAAGGCCAAAATAGGGAAACGGTTGGGAACTGCCACATCCAAACCCATCAGCAAGACAAAATATCATTTCAAAGCATGATTACCCACTAAAAATACCTAGATCCATATGACTGCATGAGAAATGAGTGAAAAGGGTCGTTATGCAAGTTACCAAAACTGATCTGACCGCAAAAACACAAATTTTCCTCCACTTGTCCCAAAAACCATCACTTGAACCACTAAATGCTATGGATGAGGTACCAAGGATATTACACCCATTAGGATGAAGAAAAGTGGACTAACTCTCAGACAGGAGCTAGGTGATGTCAGTTATTTAGAGGCCCATCCAGAGGTTTGTAGACTGTTCTAGGAGGTAGGCTAGTACAAATATTGTGAAAAAATACATGGTTTTCATCAGTAGGTGGCTGGAGATTTTTCCCTGTCATTTGATGGTTCAAAAGAAGTCATAGGAAGGGAGGAATTTCTCATAGATGAAGCACTAATCTCAGAGGTGACTAAACTCCCTTGCATTGGAGAGAAGTGGTTCAAGACCACCATACCCAAAGATGTGGAGTTCAAGTCATATCTCAAGCCTTAGCATAGGGGAATGATATGGAAGAAGAGTGTGCAATCATTGTGGCTGTAAGAGAGCCGATAGCAGCTGCTAAAGGCCATTGTGGTCTATTTGACCTGTGAAGGAAGATACAACAGAGAAATGATCTATCATTTCAAACTCATGAACCACTTCACAGGTAAGAACCATCTTAATATGCCCTTTTATTTCCACAGGAGTCTAGGAAAGATGGCCCATCAGGTGAAATATTAGTGATCCAAAATTGCTAGAAGGCTATGCCACCACGGTCTGATCCATCTATTGGTCCAGGAATCATTGAAGAGAAGAAACATTGCTTGGCCCTATTTCCTATTTTTTAATGGCTTTGAGACATCCCTTACGCCAGAGGAGAAAGGAAAATATCCTGCCAAGAAATCCAGCACCCCAAGGAGTGGGAGAAGAAGGACGAGAGCCATTTCCCTAGCTGCAGCAACTGAGCAACTTCCCTCCTCCTCCAAAACCAAAAAGGCAAAAAGGAATTTGGATTTTGGTGAGAAAGTTCAGGGGGTAGAAGCACACCAGGAGAATGTCTTAAACCTACCTTATTTAGATTCTGAGGAAGAATAGGGAGACAACACAACCTTAGCTCTACAAATTGTTCCATTTACTGAAGAATTTCCATCCCCCACACCACAAGGACAAGAAGAACCAACTGAAAAGGATTCCTCCAGAAAAGCTAGAAGTCAAAAGATCAATCAGCTACTAAGGCAGGTTTATGAGATGTAGGTCTTGGAAAGAGAACTAAAGAGAAACAATGAAACATTGACTAAGAGAAACAAGCTATTGCACAAGTCCTACTTGGAGCAGAGGGAGAGATACATCTTCTTGAAAAGTCTGAATTCAAGGTACCTGAAGGACAATACTAGGTTACTCAAGATGGTTAAGCGGGTGCTGGAGCAATCCGTTAGTCACCGAAAGCTCCTCGTTTAAGTAGTTAAAGGTTCTGATATGTTAGTTTTTCAACATTAAGCTATCATTATTAGGATCTTTAACTGAGAAAATAACAAGCACAACAATCAAACACAAGAGACAATGAACACAGTGTTTTTCTTTGGGGAAACCATAAAGGAGAAAACCCCGCAACTTCCTCAGAGATAGAATCAACACCAAAATAGAAAATACCAAAATAGTAAGTGATATCCCGACAGCAATAATCTTCTTCTTGTCTAGCCCCAGTGTCTTCTCCTTCCTCAACTATGCACTACACTTGAGTGTGTGTGAGTTGTGTGATAAATAGAGAATCATGTTCTCTATTTATACTAATCCTGGCATGACTAAAACTCTACTAAGGAAGACCTCTAATAGGAGAGTCTAATAACCCTAGTGCCCTAGAATTGAGGGGACTTTAACCCTTAGACAATTGAAGGGTTACCCACTATGACTTGACATGACGTGTTTACATAATAGATCCTCTTGATCGGAACATCGGGGCATGACAACATGACTCAATTACATAATAGACACATCCCAGAATAAACATCAGGTTACAAGACATAAGGAACGTAGATGAATACATTCCAAAGTTACAAATACATCAACACTCCCTCTTAACTAGGAAGGTATTCTTTGGACACAATTTTCAGCACTGGTCTTCTTCTCTGCATCAACTGGATCATCTCGTTATCTTCAAGTATTATTAGTCTTCAAGTCTTCTTCATATTTGAGTCTTCAAGTCATCTTCTTCTTCAAGTCTTCTTCATCTTTGAGTCTTCAAGTCATCTTCTTCTTCTTTATCACGAGATCTGCATCATCATGACTACTGGCTCATCACTACTGGATCATCACTCGATCTAGATCATCATCAAGTCTAGATCATCTCATCTGGATCATCACTCGATCTAGATCGTCATCAAGTATGGATCATCTCATCTGGATCATCAACAAGTCTAGATCATCATCATGTACTATCTCATAATGGTGCTATCTCGATTCTTCTCATCACGGGAAGTTCTACAAAGTCAATCCTATAGGCCTACCCTTCATGTAGGTCTTCATCAATGCTTATATCTGACACTTAAGTCAAAATGGCCTGCCCAGCTCTTAAATATGACCTCATCTTGTCAAAAAGGCATTCCAAGCACTCACATCTGACCTCATCCTATCAGAAAGGCCCAGCACTCACATCTGACCTCATCTTGTCAGAAAGGAGCAGCACTTATATTTGACCATGTGAAAAAACACCACATCGAAAAGGCTCTACACTTATATCCAACCTCATCCTATCAAAAAGGCACAGCACTTACAATCAACCATGCTCGAAAGCACTACATCGAAAGGGCTCATCACTTACAATCCGACCATGCACGAAGCACCGCATCGGAAAGGGCTCATCACTTACAATCTGACCATGCACGAAGCATCGCATCAGAAAGGGCTATGCCCTTACAATTTGACCATGCACGAAGCATCACATCGAAAAGGGAATGCACTCACATCTGATCATGGAGGAACTAATCCTACCATCGCATCAGAATAGCCCCCAGTCCTAGACTGAGCTACCTGGTAACTGAACAAGTGCCTCCATTCCTAAAATGGAAATTTCCCTTACATATGACCTACTCGTTAGAATGGCCAACACTAACATCTGACATGGAAGGAACCTAATCCTTGAGCCATGACAGAATGGTTTAGCCCTTGCATCTGATCAAGTGGGAACACATCCCTCTATAACATCAGAATGGATTCTCAGTCCTAGACTGAGTTTTCCTCGTAACTAACCAGGTTCCTCCATTCCCAGAATGGCAGTTTCCCTCACATCTGTCCTGCTCGATAGAATGGCCAGCACTCAAATCTGACATGGAATGAACCAATCCTCTCACCAGGATAGAATGGCTCAACCTTTACATCTAACCATGGAAGGAACCAATCCTCTCACCATGTTAGAATGGCTATGGGTCTCATCACTTTCTCTTGGAGGAAACCTCGATCTGGAGAACACCAAGCTTCTCCCTAAAGTAGTTGAACTTCAGCCTAGCCAATGGCTTCGTCAATACATCAACTATTTGTTCCTCCGTCACAACATACTGGAGCTTCACTGCTCCCTTCTGCACCATACCCTTGATATAGTGATACTTGATCTCGATATGCTTCCACTTGTCATGGAATACTGGATTCTCTGACAACTTCACGCAACTCTGGTTGTCACAATGTATACAAGTAGCATCCAACTGGAGATCAAATATATCAGATAGTAGCTTATGTAGCCATACTGCCTCACGATTAGCTGAACAAGATGCAACATACTCTACTCCAGCTGTACTCAGTGCCACACTGGATTGCTTCCTGCTAAACCAAGAGATCACACCTGATCGCATACTGAAGCAACATCCTGAAGCGCTCTTCCTATCGATGGCACTGCATGCCCAATCTGAATCGACATAACCCTCTAGGTTAATATTTTGATTTGACTCATACTTGAGAGCATAATCAACTGTACCCCTCAAGTACCTCAGAATATGCTTTGTAGCAATCAAGTGAACATTTCTCGGATCTATCAAGAACTGGCTCAAGGTATTCATGGAAAAGCAAATGTCTGTTCTTGTGTTTGTCAAGTACATCAATGACACAATCATCTGACGATACATCATAGCATCAACTGACTATGATGAAGCATCACTCAATAGCTTCAGGTTTGATGCCATAGGTGTTTCCATGGCTTTGCAGTCCATCGTGCCAAACCTCTTTAGGATCTCTACTACATACTTCCCTTTTCCAAGGAATATTCCTTCTGAACTCTGCCACACCTCCATACCTAGAAAATAATGCATCATACCCAAGTCCTTCATCTCGAACTCGGTAGCAACCTTCCACTTTGTATGAGCAATCAACCCATCCATATCTGTCACAAATAGATCATCTACATATAGTAGAAGCATCACTAGGTTGACACCTTCAACCTTATAGTAAAGGTTGGAATCTTCTTTACTCTTGGTAAATCCCAAGCTGGATAGAAAGCTGTCAATTCTGCCGTATCAGGTCCTAGGTGCTTGTTTCAAACTGTACAGGGCTTTCTTCAATCTGCACACATGAGACTCCCTATCATGTGTCTCAAAATTGAGTGGATGCTCCACATACACTTCCTCTTCTACTACACCATTCAAGAAGGCAGTCTTGGTATCCATCTGGTGTATCTTCCATTTCATCATTGTAGCCAGAGCAAGTACTGATCTGGTGGAACTCTATCTAGCTACAGGTGCAAAGGTTTCTTCATAATCAATTCCTTATTTCTAAGAGAAACCTCGAGCCACAAATCTTGCCTTATATTTTTCAATGCTACCGTCTGCAGCATGTTTGATCTTGTAGATCCATTTGGAAGTCACAACTGACTTCTCTTTTGGTCTTGGGACAACATCCCAAACATCATTCTTCATGATCGACTGATACTCTTCGATCATAGCATCCTTCCATTCTTTCCGTTCTGTCACTTCTTCAAAACTAGAAGGTTCTTTATGAATGAAATCACATAGTAAGGCTACATACTCGGAGCAGGATCTGTTCCTCTTTCTTTCTCTGTGATTCTCTTTTGGAGCCCCATATCTTTCCCCACCTTGGATAATTTCTCATACCCAAGCAGGTTTCCTTTTATGAGGATTGTTCTCCAGAGGTGGATCCTATAGGTCTTTGTGGTTCTTCAAATTCTCGATCTTCTTATTGAATTTCTTCATTCATGGTTGTGTCATAAATTATGGGTGCTTCTGCTTCTTCAGGTTCTTTAGCAGGTCTTTTTCTGGATTTGTTGTAAGTTGTGTCTTCATCAAATGTCACATCCTTGCTGATGTCAATCCTCTTGTATCCTAGGAAATAGATTCTGTAAGCCTTCAAGCTTTTAGAGTATCCCACAAATATACCCTTCTTTCCTTAAGGATCTAATTTTGTTCTCTTCTCTTTTGGAATGTGTATGTATATAGGAAAACCGAATATTCTGAGATGGCTGACTTCTGGTTTCTTGCCGAAGAAGACTTCTTCAGGATTCTTGTTCTCGAGTACTCTATGTCGAGTATGGTTCTGTACATACACCGTTGTTCTAGCAGCTTCCACCCAAAGATGCATAGGAAGATATTGATCATGAAGCATTGCTTTTGCAGATTCCATGATAGTTCTGTTCTTCCATTCTACAATCCCATTCTGTTGAGGATTGTAAGGAGTGGACAAATCCCTCTTAATCCATGATTCTTTACATATCTCTTTGAATTCATTTGAAGTGAATTCTCCTCCATTATCTGATCGTATAGTCTTGATCTTCTTTTCAGTATGGTTCTTGATCAAGGCTTTGAATTCCTTGAATTTGTTGAATACTTCATCTTTATTCTTCATGAAGTAAACCCATGTCTTCCTAAAAAAATCATCAATAAAAGAAACATAATATGCATAACCACTTAGTGAGCTTGATGACATAGGACCGCATACATCGGAGTGGATGATTTCCAAGATTCCTTTTGCTTTGCTTTCAATTCTTGTAAATGTCTTCTTTGTGTTCTTTCCTTTTGCACATCCTTTGCAGAACCCGTCATGTTTTTCTTGCATTTTTGGAAGACCTTAAACAACTTTTCTTGCAAGAGATAGTTCTCTATAATGCACATGTTCAAGCCTTCTATGCCAAAGTTCACTTGGCTCTACTGTTTCATGGACCAAGGCTTGTTCTGGATGGCCCTTCAATTTGTATAAACCTCCTTCTTGTTCACCAATCACTATTGCATCATCAATAGTCTTTGCTTTTGACCACATGATGATTTGACCATCTAAGAATGCAACCCTCATTCCTTTTGCATCTAATGCTGATATGGAGAGAAGGTTCTTCTTGAATCTTGGCACAAACAATACTTCCTTCATTGTTAGAGACTTACCAAAGTCTATTTTATAGGAATATTCCCCACTACCTTTTATTGGATATTGGTAGTCATCTCCTAGTTTCACCTTGTAACGTGATTCATGTTCTGAGAGCTTCAAAAAGGATTCCTTGAATCCAGTCATATGTTTATAAGCTCCAGTGTTTATAATCCAATCATCACTTACATGAGTAACGATACCTATGAGAACGGAGATCAGAACATATTCATCCTCGCTTGAAGAATCTTCACTTTCAAATCTGGATCTCTTCTTGGATGGTTCATCATCCTCTGCAGCATGAGAATGATGTCTTTTATTGATTCCCTTCTTCTTGTGAGAGGTACTTTTGTTCTTAGGACAATCTCTAGCAAAGTGTCATTTTTCGTCACATGTATAGCAAATGTATTTAGACCTATCTCTAGGCTTTCTAGAGTTATTACTGTGATGAGAGTACTTACTTCTGTGATAACTGGATCTGGATTTCTTGGATTGTACTGTGAGAGCTTGATCTTCACTTCCCATATTCTCTTCTTGAGCTACTATCCAAGCTTCTTCTTGAGAACATTCTTCCCACAGTCTGCTAAACTTGACTAACTTCTTTCTAGCACAGATCCCTTGAATGAAAGAGTCCCATGTCCTAGGGAGACCATTCAAGGTGGTCATCACAATTTCTGCATTCTCCACTTCTTCACCTACTACTTCCAATTGTTCCTTGGTCTGAGAAACCCTTTTGAAGTAAGACTGGATAGTCTCTGCATTCTGGATCTTCACATTCTTTAGTTGATTTCTCAGAGTCATCTTCTGGTTTATGTTCTTCCCTTCAAACAATTTGGTTAGGGCATCAAACATAGCTTTAGGTGTCTTGAGAGAGGACACCTATGGGATAAGGTGATCCTTGATAGAATCAACAATGATCCTATTTTCCATAACCATGTTCTTCTTATGTAAGGCCTTTTCCTCATCTCCCTCTAGAACTGGAACCTCCTCATGGATGTAGGAGCCTAGTTCATTCTCTTCCAGGACCAAGGAGGTCCTATACTTCCAGGCTTGGAATTTATCAGCTCCTTCAAGCTTTTCATCAAGCTTGGTATGATGATACATCTTAACTGAGAACCTCAAATGGAAATACAAAATATTTTAGATCATACCAAGTTCAAGATATCGGATCTGAAACTTGAGCTGAAATCCTACAGTACTGGATTAGGAGCAAATTAGGGGTTTTATTTTCTAGAGTTCTCTCTACCCAAATGCCTTGAAATTTGTCCCTAACTTTGATTTTGGGGAGGATATGAATCCAATCCTGGGATCACTGAAACATTTCTCTTCTGTAAAAAGCCCTAATTTTTGACATTAGTGACAGGTCCAAAACTGAAAAACCTTAGAATTGGATTCTGCTTCAACAGAAAGATGTGCCCTAGGGAGGAGAGTTATTCCACCTTACTTTTGCTGAAAATATATGGAGGAAGATCCACAAACTAGGAAGCCCTAGTTCCCGCAGCTACACAGTGTCTTCTTCTCAGGTTAGCTCTGATACCATGTTAGGTTTTCAACATTAAGCTAGCATTATTAGGATCTTTAACTGAGAGAATAACAAGCACATCAATCAAACACAAGAGACAATGAACACAGTGTTTTTCTTTGGGGAAAACATAAAGGAGAAAACCCCGCAACTTCCTCAGATATAGAATCAGCACCAAAATAGAAAAGCCCAAAATAGTAAGTGATATCCCAATAACATTAATATTCTTCTTGTCTAGCCCCAGTGTCTTCTCCTTCCTCAACTATGCACTACACTTGAGTGTGTGTGAGTTATGTGATAAACAGAGACTCTTGTTCTCTATTTATAATGATCCTAGCATGAATAAAATGCTACTAGGGTCAACCTATACTAAGAGATTCGGATAACCCTAGTGCCCCGAAACTGAGGGGACTTTAACCCTTAGACAATCGGAGGGTTACCCACTATGACTTGACATGACTTGTTTACATAATAGATCCTCCCGATTGGAACATCGGGGCATGACAACATGACTCAATTACATAACAGATACATCCTAGAATAAACATTGGGTTATAAGACATAAGATACATAGATGAATACATTCCGAAGTTACAAATACATCAACATGATAGACTGACCGCTTAACCACCGAAAGCGGACAGAGTTTTAAAGGCGAGTTTTTGACAGACAGAACCGGATTTTGGTGACTGCAGATGGCCCAGGGATGTAAGTCAAAGATAAAAGATGTTGATAGAACTATCGGAAAGGGTCTGTTTAGATCTATTATAACAAAACAACACCATAAAGTCATCAACCCTAATTGTCAAGGAGAAATCAATGGGTTAACTCACAGTGGACCAACAACAGTGATCATCAACAACTACTTCAGTTATTTAATGTTCAGTAAGAGAAATAAATCTTCATTATAGTTAGACAAGTAGTTAGGTAGGGTTTCAAATGCTAATTTGCAAAAAATGTTACTTTTGATTATTTTTGTAAAAAAAAGCAGATCCAAGTTTTAGGATCTGTCCATTTTAAAAAAGGCTATAAATCGTAAGATTGATTTTATAATAAAGGTTCAACTTCAGGGTTTTAAAAGCCTATAATGTTTTCACGCTTATCATTTTACTTATTCATGATATAAGCTCTTTTGTTGTGATATGCTTAGCCATCATCTCTTTCTTTCATGTATTTATGTCTGAATGTGTATTTAGCTCATTTTCAGATTGATTAAAAAGTTGATAGTTGTCATCCTATTGGTTTGTTAGTGTGATTTGATTTATAAATACCATCCTCATCAGGATTTAGCCATTTATATGCATGTGTTTTGTGTGTAAATCTGCCAGCCTAGTGAGTTCTCAATCCCTGCACCTTATTGTCGAACTTCTGAGCAATTGTAACTAAAAGCCTTGTAAATGAGTGAGTTTTATGCATGCCTTGAGAGTGGAAAGGTTATATAGGTCAACTGATTTGATCCATATCAGAAAACTGAAAAAACATTGTAATTTACCAGGCATCCTCGAACTACAACCTAGAGGAGTTTCCTAGCGTGATAACAAATTCGCGTTGTTGCTGGGGAGAGGAGATTAAAGCTCAAGTTCCCTTGGAGACAACATAGATCCATGTTTTGATGATAGATAAAGCTTGGACACTATTATGGTTGTAATCATCTATCTATAGACTCCATTTATATAAGGTGGCTTCAAGAAGACCAAGTACCAGAGAAAACCCAAAGGAGCCACCAACAACACCAGTTTCAGATCTAGAAGAAATTTTGAGGAAATCTAGGGCTTTACTAAGACAAACCAACAGTGCTGCACAAAAAGCTACATCAGGTATTTCAAGAAATCTTTCTGCTATTATTTCTTCTGCTGAAATTCTTAATTCCTAGGAATTTTTAGATACATCAGAAAAATCTAGGGGTTGGGCATCTTCACGCACTGCTGCTTATGAATATCCAATCCCTAGTGACTCCACTGGGATAAGTATACCACCACCTTCTCAGCAAGTATCTTCATCAGTGTTGCCTTCCACAACCCTGTCCATACCCATTTCCAATATGGCTGCCCCTCAATTGACCAAGATGGAAAGGATCCTCGTAGCTAGGTATGCACCCCTAATTTTTCCAAATCCTCTCACAGCCATGCCTACTAGGGATTATCTCAAGTATATTCCTACGTTTAGAGGGGAAGGGGATTTCACTGTTGAAGAACATCTAGAGGATTTTTACAGCTATGCTCAAAATATTAACATAGAACAAGAAGATGTATGGACTAGGGTTTTTGTGCAAAGCCTATATGGCTAGGCTAGGAAGTGGTTTAAGGAACTTCCTGCTAGATCAGTGGCAGGCATAGAGGCCCTAGATGACATTTTTCTAAATCATTGGGGAGAAAGGAGAGACCACCTCTACTATATCACAAAATTCAGCAACCTAAAAAGAGAAAATGGGAAGTCTATCTCCAACTTTACCAAGAGATTCAACAATATGTATAGCAAGATCACTACCGAAATTAAGCCCACTGATACCTTAGCTAGGATAACTTATGCAAATTCCTTTGACTCTGAATTCTGCTTACTTCTCAGAGAAAGGAGGTCTACTTCATTATCACTCATGTAGGATGCTGCCCTAGAGGTAGAGTTAAACATTTTGGCATCTCAAAAGGTCAAAGGGAATATAGACAAGAAGAAGCATCCAGCAGACCCTAGTGGGGCTTCTGCATCAGAGAACAAGATTGACAAAATGACGAAACTGTTAGATAACCTGACTACTGAAATGTATAAATTGAAGGACCAAGGACATCCACCTATGAGGGGTAAAGGGCCAAGTGATTTTTCTCCTTGAAACCTAATTTTGCTCCATATAGAAGAGGAAACTCCCTAGTTTAGATTCTCAGAAGGGAGAGAAATCAAGGGGAAGATTAGAGGATATGAGCTCCATTTCAAAATGTTGGATTAGAAGAAGAGCCTAAATTCATTGAAGAAGAAGGAGAAGCTAAAGACAACATCCACTGCATGGAGGATGAGGTGGAATGTTCTTTTCTAACATAGGCAAAATATGAGGAATCCCTAATTGATGAGCAGATCATTAAGGAATATTTCTATCAGGATGATTATTAGGGAGTTTAAAATATGAGGTCTAGGCTGGTCGCTCCTCTCAAGAAAAATGTTGTACCCATCAAGCAGCCTGCTACACCAGCTAGAAAGGTTGTTTTTTTACCAAAGAAGGTGCCTATCACATCCAAAGCATTGCAAAAACTAGCACTTTCAGCCATACCTGATCAAGTCCAACTCAAACCTACAGCTCATGAGGTGAGGTTTCTAGATAGGCTGCATTATTCTTTCAACCTTGAGTCTGAAATTCAAAAATTGAAAATCCATTTCCCTTTAATTGAGCTAATGAAAATGATGCATTTAAGTCCTCCATTCTAAATTCCCTTCAACCCAAGGTGCACATTGATACTGACTTTGTGAACCTACAAGATGATAAGCATGTTGTAACCATGGGCCCCATGATCAAAGACCTTAAAGGAATCCTTCCCACCATTCTATATATCCTTGAACATCCATGATAAAATCCTCCATAACTGCCTGCTGGATTCAGGATCCTCTCATAACCTAATGCCAAAGTTTGTGATGGATGTGCTTGGCCTCAGCATCACCAAGCCCTACCATGATTTATCTCCTTTGAATCCAAGAAGGTCAAGTGCTTGGGCCTCATCAAAGGCCTTGTTGTGAACCTAACTCAGCTACCTTCGAAAAGCATCATGATGGACATTGTAGTGGCTGATATCCATCCAAAACTTGGCCTCTTCCTGTCTCGGTCATGGATAAAAAGACTAGGTGGAACCCTTCAGATGGATCTCACATATGCCACCATTCCCATGTTTGGAGGGGAGACTAAGAGGCTATAGAGGGAAAATCAGCTAGCATACATTATGAGCAAGGAGATCCACTAAGTGAATCACCCCATCTATGCAGTGGACATTGCTTTTGGGTCTTTCATTTTGCAAATAGATGATACTCAGTAGACATCAGTTTAGCTCACTAATCCCACCTGTCTGTAGCCTGAAGAAGTAACAACATCAATCTGGACCATGCATTTTGATGGGGCTAGCACTCAAATCTCAGCAGGTGCAAGTGTAGTATTCATCTCCCCATCTAAGGAAAACATTCCCCTGTCTTCTAAGCTTGATTTTAAAACCACTAAAAACATAGCAGAATATGAAGCCTTGCTGCTAGGACTTAAAGCTACCAAGGAGATGGGGATCATGTGCATGAAGATTTTTGGAGATGTAGACCTCATCATACAGTAGGTCAACAACACTTTTGAGACAAAAAATATCAGACTGAAGGCCTATAGGGATAAGGTATGGAAACTTACAGACTCCTTTATGTTTTTGAACTGTCATATATTCCTAGGGCTTTGAATCACCTGGATGATTCTCTAACTGTCTCTACAAGTCTATTTGTTCCTCCTTTACCCCCTAAGATCAGCTATGATGTTCAGGTCAAGTACAGACCCTCTCTGCCACACAATGTAAAAATTTGGAGGGTGTTTGAGAATGATGAGGAGCTTGGTGTTGGAGCAGGGCCCCGCAGCTAGAGGAAAAGCTGCTGTTTTTGGTAGAAGATGGAAAATTTTTGGAGGAAAGAAAGTTTTGGTGATGCGATAAAGGTACAATACTGTAGCACATTCCCCACTATGGATAGCGGGCCGAAAATCGTGGTGGTCGGAACAAGGAAGTCAAAGGAAATAGTACCTGAAGCGAATGAGAAGAGAGCTCAACCACTGCATTTAAGGCAGCAGTGACGACAGGAGGGCTCAACTACCCTCATAAATGGAAAAGGAGCAATGGGCCGAGGTATTAAAGACAAAGGACAGAAGGGGAGAAACCGAGGAAGCGGTGCCCATACCCGCAATCAGCACCGAAAATCACGGAAGACTGCAGAAAGCTGCAGTGTGACCAGTAAGCGGTAGTTCAAAGTACAGATAGGATGACTGTCACAGTTAGGGTTTTGGGTTACTGTTGGGATAGGCCCACAGTGTTGTATCATGGTGAGACCTTCGGGCCACCTATTTAAGCATGTATTTTGTATTATGAAAGGTTGGTTGGTTGGTCAGTTGGGTTGGTTAGGTTGTTACTAGTTGTCATCAGTATTGTAAGACATTGAGGGAGAGTCGAGCTCTGGTTATGTTATTAAGTCTGTAGTTATCTTACTGTAACTAGTGGATGATTCCTTGAGCACGATTGTAACAATTTGCAGGGATTGAGAGAGAGAGTAAGGAAATATTATAAGAAGAAAGCATTATAAGAAGAGAAGAGATCTAAGAGAGAAGGGCTCCCGGCTGTGTGCGTGGAGTTTCCCAGAAGATATCAGGCTGCATAAGAGGTTGCATCGGAATTGTGTTACTCTCTCATGATATAATATAAATACAGTTCTTGTGAATGTAGCTTCCCCCTGGAAGTGAACAACGTAAAATCTGTGTGTTGTGCGACTGTTTCATGTGATTGTGCTCTACTTAGTGCTATCTGTTATTCATTACATGAACTTTGCTTATTAGTTAATGAATGTATGTAAGCTATCCTTCAGTTTACAGTAACATAGAAGGTTAAATGTGAGTTGAAGGTGTTGAGTATTCTGTATATGAGTTTATCACTGGTTGATTCACAACAGCTAACAGTTACAGTGTTAAGTGACTTTTGTATATTTAGTTTAGCAAGTTGAACGTAGTTGATGTTAAGCGTGTTAAACTGTAGAAGATTAAGTGAAGTTCTTTAACACCCTTATGAAGGTTAATTGAGCTATTATACCTAGGGAGAAAGCCTCTGGACCTTAAGAGTTGATGAGCATATTGAATCTTATTGTAGGAAATATCACAGCGTAGAAAGGTGATATTGCACTATCGGAGGAGCTTCGGTGTGAGATATCACACGTTAAGAGTCGAGCAGAAGGGAAAGTTGCACATTGTCATAGAAGCTGTGATGCGATAAGAGTTAGTCCCATAGCAAAGTCAACTAGGAAGAGAGAAAAAACCCTTGCTGAGGGATTTAGCTGGTTAATCGGAGTCAGAAGGACCTAGGATGCTATAGAACCTGGTTGAGGAAACCTGATTCTTCATCCACCCCATCTAGGATCACTTCGGGTGAGACTTCAGGCCATTCTGCGGTCTGTTGCCAAAAGGGCCAGTGAGCTAGGGGTTTTGTTGGTACAATACAGTAAACCCGAGTCTTCTAAAGAGAAACCAACAAATGGTTCCGTTGCCAGGATTAAAAAAATTAAAGAGCTGATGTTTTGTTGGCATCCTACTAAAGAATAACTTAACCAGTGGGTTGAGTCTAAGGAGAGAGAATTTGCTGAAAAATAAAACAAGAGTCCTAGGTTGAGTACAGAGGACTAGTTATGGAAACATATCTTCACAGACCTGCATGCGGTATTTTTTGTGACCTATGCAAACAAGTTGTACGATTGGTTGTCAAAGTTGAATGATAAGCATATATTCAAGAAGAAAAGGAACATTGTCTGGACACCGGAGCTGATTCACACTATGAAGAGCATAGATAATCCCATTTCGTGGGCAGTAAACTTCTGGCTTGCGAGTTTGCTGGAAGGTTTCATTACAGAGTTTGCAGTTGATCAAAGAAAGAGTTTCAATGAAGCAGAGAGGTACTTCTTCAAAGGATATCGCGGTAAGTACTTGAACTCTTTAAATTTGTCCCTTAAGATGTTATTATATGAAAAAGGAGTATTGGATATATTCTCAGATGAATAAGTTAAGTAAGTGTAATGTCACAAGAGTTTGAGAGTCATTCTGAAGAAATTGGATGTACACGTAGCGGTAAGAGATATAAAGTAGATTTCAGATCTTCCTTCTTTGAAGACAGTTCAGACAATACTAGAGAACAGAGTCAAAGTAATAGAGAAAGAATAGCAGGGGGTATCCCTTACCACCATTATACCCCACAGAAACCAACTGTGACTCAGAATAATCTCGCAGGAACTCCATCTAGTAGTTCACATACAATACATACTACCTCTACACCACCTACACTTACACCGCCAAGTGGTAGTAATATAGAAAATCAGAATCCACCTCGTAGAAACAGAATGGGGGATGACATGAAATTACCTACCTCTAGGGGTACAGGGGCAGAGACCCAAAACAACAATGGTTCCTATGTGAAGCTATATGGACCATTAAATAGATCCAGGATGACAATACTAATCTTGTCCAGTTGGCCACTACACTTAGAGAAAGAGCTTTAACATGGTATATGAAGTATAGATCAGCGCAAAACAGAACACTCGTAGAGGGCAGGACCGCAATCATTAAGGAATTTAAGAAACCCAAGTCTGAGCCACAATGTATCACAGAACTTAAAGACATTAAACAGTTACCCACAGAGTCAGTATGGGATTTCGATCAGAAATTTAAAGCTCTTATAGACCAAGTTAGTTTTTTAGTTTGTGCCAGAGCAGCATAAGGAATGGTTCATCGCAGCACTGCTCCCTCATATCATACTTCCACTAATGCAACAGAAACTCCATATGCAGGATGAAGCATTGGATATGGCAATGAAATTAGAGGCTTCACCTTTAGCTGAGACTAGTGCAGGTATGACAAACTTATAGAATCATTTAGCCAATCTCACTTTATAGCTACATGAGATTAAGAAAGGAAAAGAGGTTGAACAAGAATTATGGTGTATAAAGTGTAAAGGACATGGCCATACGAAAGATAACTGTCCATTATTTGTTGAGCATCTAGCAAGTGGGGCTCCTAACCCCTTAGTACAGAATCAAGGGCCATGGTGTGAAATATATAGAACAAGAGGACATAGACCACATGAATGCCCTTTACTTCAGAATTATGTACAAACTCCTAAGAATTTATACGGTAACTTCTGTAAGTCAGTAGGACATGGTGAAAATAATTGTAGAGCTTATGATCTCATGATAGAGAGAAAACATGACTTCTACAGATTCCAGTCAGAGACATCAGGACCAGCAGTAGGACCACAGCATGAACTGGCTCATGATGGCTGTGTTGGAGGATTCAGAGGAAGAGGTCATGGTGGAGGCTTTGGCCGTGGCCATGGACTGATTGTTTGTTACAACTGTGGAGCCATAGGACATTATTCTATGGATTGTCAGAACCATACTACAACATGTAAGTATTGCAAGTCCTATGATCATACTATAGAAGAATGTCCTATCTTGATAGCCAAGATTAAGGATCCTAAGCCAGCAGTAAACCAGAATATTCAGCTTATTGCTGCTGAGAAGAAAGAACCAGAACCAAGAGTCAATATTGTGACTCGCAGTAGTGCTTCTACTAGTAGGACATCGCAGGATGCAGAAAAGAATACAGGTCCGAAGTGGGTGCGTAAAGCTACTGATAAATCTACACCACTTGACCTGCAGAAGAACAAAGAAACATTTCAGCAAGCCAAAACTTTTTTTACTAACCCTACACCATTAGGATCACAAATATTGCCTTGTAGGGGCATACCGTAGCAAAAACCTTGTGGCGTTAGTCCTGTGCAGATATCACAGGCTGTTGGGCAATAGGGCAGACCCAGGTTTTATACCTTTTACTTCGCACCAAAAAAAGACCCACAGTGTTGGCCCTTTCGGCAACAACCTACGAATAGGCTGCAGTCTCACCCGAAACAGCTCTGGGGTGCCGCAGAATCAGGTTTCTACAAGCAGAAGAGGGATATTACTGTACCTTTAGCCTTTAATAAATTATAATCAATTAACACTATGCTTCAGCATCCACATATATATCTTCGTAGTTAGATAAACAAACAATGACTTGCTTAACCCTTACTGGGAATTCACAGCGAAGCTAGTATTTTAGCAGCGATCTACTTATCAGATATGTATGATTATTAATGCATAATAGAACATAACAGAAATAACACAAGAACCACAACACCAGATATAACGTGGTTCACCCCCAGTGTAGGGGCTATGTCCACAAAAATGTGTTTATTTAACTTCTTTACAAAATCAAAGTTCTGATCTGCGCACTCAGCTGCAGATCCCTTAAGTCCTTAAAGCCGCACACACAGCTGCAGGCCTTTGCGCACATAGCTGCAGATCTTTTTAACACTTACAAATCCTCTGTGGACACAGCTGCAAAGGTCATCCACACACACAGCTGGGACTTGACCTTCTCTTACAAAATAGATTTAGCTTCGCATCAAATCCTTTTACATAAAAGCCTAACCTCACTTCTTTACACAAGTGCCTATTTATACAACGCACTATTACAAAACCATGGATTTAAACCATGGGCACCTGAAACCCTAAACCCTGGACTTAAACCATGGGTTTATTACAACGTGAGGGCTTTGACTCAACCCCGACACCCCTAAGACTGTTTTGAGCCGTAACTCCGCTTACAAACTCCTACAAACCCGCGGAGTTTCCCCCCTTAAGTACCGTTAGGGTGTGTGCCCCAACAGGCCCTTAAGACTCACTAGTGTCCCATCCTGGGGCACTCATTTACTTTTCTGGTGGTAGAATCTTGTTGGTGAAAAACATTGTGCGCTGCTTGCTGAAGCCCTACATGTTGTTGTTGGCTGCTTGCTCCTTTCCTTCATAATATTTATGATGAGTAAGGCCTTCTGGATATATCAGCGACCCCATCCTTCAATCTGCTTGTCGAACATTTGACCATCTACAACTTAGGGTCCCTAGAATTGTGTGTCAAGCTGCATAAGACAAATAGCCGCCTTGGTTCTGCAAAACCAGGAGGATACATGGTGGGATTCTCCAGAGTCTTCTTGTGAGGCCTTGTGCCTTTCGTCGCTCCACATTAGAGCGAACTTCTGCTTTTCTTCGTCCGGTTTAGAGCAAACTTCTGCCTTTATTTGTACCTTAGTCGAACATGATGGTACGAGTGGATTGCTCATAAGGTTCTGTAGGCCTCTCTCTCTGAACTCTCATAATAACTCCTGGACTTCACGATCATTCGATATGGTTCTTAACTGAACAAACTCAAAGAAGGGCCCAATGCATGGGTCGCAGGCCGGTGTAGCTTCTTATAGAATCCCGCAACAGAATCTGTCATCATGGTTCATTAATGGTGCCGAATCTGATGGAGTGTCAGAAATCATGTCCACACGGTGCCATATTTCCCCAAAATCTCATCATGACAGGTAATTAGGGCAGTTTTCGTGCCGGCGCCACTAAGTCCAGTTTGTCCCATCGGTCACATTTTGGGCTGCGACACACCTTGGATCTTCGACAGAATAACTAACGTCAACTTCACCTTAATAAGTATCTTCGGCACAATATGACCCTTTGACCTTTCCTGACCCACGCGGTACCGAAACTTCAACCTTCGAGTTCTGATAGTCTTCCACACTTCGGAGCTTTGAGGACAACTTCATTATAGTCTAGCACCCAATTTCAACTGTTCTTGGTACTTAGACTTTCCTTCTTTGTGTTACTTCTGATTAGAAAGTCTCAGCTTGTCCCTATACTTCTTTAAACGACTACCATTTACCATAGAAGGTAAAATTTCTCCATTCAACTTAGCTCGCTGGACTGCGCCCCCATCAGTAACTTTCTGCACTAAATATGGTCCTTTCCAATGTGTCTTGAACTTACCTGGGAATTTCATGAATTTACTGTCATATAAGAGCACAAGATCACCCTGCTGGAACTATTTCTTCTTGATGTGTCTATCATGCCATGCTTTTTCTCGAGCTTTCTGCACTTGCTTCTGGAACCCTGGAATAAATCTGTCTTCTTCAAGTTCTAGTATCTTTGTCAGCCTTTCTGTCATTACAGTTGGGTCATCCATCTCTATGAAAGAAGACATTCTGAGGCTAGGAACAATGTACTCCATGGGCATGACTGCTTATTGTCCATAGACCAACCTAAAAGGTGTATGGCATGTCAACTTCTTGCAAGTAGTTCTATAAGCCCATAGTACTACTGGAATTCTAAGATCCCAGTCATTTCTGTTAACATTGCAAACTTTTGTCAAAGCATGTTCAAGGATCTTGTTAAAAGATTCGACAGTTCCATTTGCTTATGGATGATAGGCAGTACTCTTGTGATGATAAACCTGAAATTCTTCAGTCAATACTTCAATAGTATTATTTAGAAAATGTGATCCTTGATCACTCATAAGAACTCTAGGACACCCAAATCTGGACAGGATGTTGTCGAAGATGAAATTCGCAGCTGTAGCAGCACTACAGGTCTTGACTGGTTGAGCTTCGGCCCAGCGGGTAAGGTAATAAGTTGCTATAATAATGTATCTTGCTCCTGACTTCTTCACAGGGGGATATATAGGGCCAACAAAATCAATAGCCCACTTTTCCAATGCTTGTAAGGTTACCTACGGGACTAGAGGCATCTCATCCCTCCTGGATGGTTTTCCTGTCCTTTGACAGATGTCGCAGCTGTGGAAATATTCCCTTGCATCCTTGTGAACTATGGGCCACCACAAGCTGGCTGTCAAAATCTTATGTGCCATAGATTTTCCTGCATAATGACCTCCTGCTGTGTCGAAGTGTGCCTCGGCCAAAATCAATGAATTTTCATGCTCAAAAACACATCTGTGCAGTATTTCATCTGGTCCCATTTTATACAGCTGTCCTGCTATTAGGGTAAAGTCGGCTGCTCGAACCACCAGCTGCTTCTTCTGCTGTGTGGTCATCTTGGCGGGCGGAAAACCTGTAGACAAATACTGAACAATGTCCTAAAAGTATTCATCAACCATCTAAATAGCAAACAACTGGGCATCGGGAAGACCTTCATCCAAACTGGTAGGTTCTTCTCCTGACTCGAGCCTCGACAAGTGGTCAGGTCCTAGGTTAAGTCTTACAGGATTAACTATGATCTCAAAATCATATTCCTGAAATAGAATCAACCATCTGCATATCCTTCCACCTAGCACAGGCTTGTTAACCAAATACTTCAAAGCAGAATGATCAGTGAACATCTTAAATTGAGATCCTAACAGATAATGTTGAAACTTCTGTAGTGCATATACCATAGTGAGACCTTCACGTTCTGTCATAGTATAATTTTTCTCTACTGTAGATAATTTTCTGCTTGTAAAAGAAATAGGGTGATCGATATTACCTGCACCTGACTGAGCCAGCACAATACCCAGCGTAATGGAGGATGCATCAACATGTACATGAAACTCCTTATTCCAGTTAGGGAATACTAAGATAGGGGAAGTGACCATATTTTCCTTCAAAATATCCAAGCTTTCTTGGCACTCAGGTGTCCATTCGAACTTAATATCTTTCTTCAACTGTTTTTCCATTGGAGCAGTAATCTGGGCATATCCTTTGATGAATTTCCTGTAATATCTAGTGTGACCAAGCGTAGTGCGAAGCTGTTTAACGAACTTCAGAGGTGGAAGGATCACAATAATAGCTATCTTCACAGGATCCATCATCAATCCTTGCTTACATACAATGTGACCAAGCAGAATTCCAAAGGGTGGACAAAAGATACACTTTTTCAAGTTCAAGGAAATCTGGTGCTATCTACACTTATCCAACATCAGTCTTAAACTAGTTATATGGACTTTTACTAGCCCAAAGATGGTCCAATCATCAAAATAAACTTCTAGGAACTTATGTATAAATTCCTTAAATGCAGAGATGACTACTCTGGAAAACATAGCAGGGGCATTCTTCAAACCAAAGGGCATAACTGTGTACTGAAAGGATCCCATTTCTATAGCAAAGGTGGTCTTATGTCGATCCTCTGTAGCAATTCTGATCTGATGGTAACCTGAAAATCCATCAGTAAAAGAGTACACTTCTTGACCCCCGACATTGTATAGCACTCCATCTGTAAAGGGAGTGGGGAAAGGATCATGTAGGCAAGCATCATTCAGCTTCCTCAGTGTTAACACATTTATTTAGCAGGAGGATGAAAAAACCATGATGAGGGAGAAATAATAGTTGCTTGTCGAACCTTGGTTAAAAAATATATTATAAAAGTATGATGATAAGCAAAAACGATCACGTTATCAAAGATCTAATGGTGCGAAATGAAAAGTAGAAAATCGATGGCTTATATTATCTCTGCTCTTCAAAAGATGCGAGGAGGTTAAGCGTAGGCGGGTGGTTAAGGTAATATATGGATCAGCGGTCATTGATCCATCTGGATGAGATCCACGGCACGTATAAGCTCCACTTTGTGAACATGCACGATGGTTAAAACAACGGAGCCCAACGGAATTGGATACGTGCCACCCAATCTGACGGCTGGCAAATAAAGGTCAATCACATCGATGGTCGTGGACGATTCCGGAACGTAAACTTATGCGAAGGATAAGATCGGGAAGCCCAGCGGATTGATTATATGCCTCTCAATCTAGCGGCGGAGAAATAAGAGTCGATTACATCGACGGTTGGGGATCGCTCCGGAGTGGAAACTTGCACGATGGTTACGACCAGGACGCCCGGCGGAATGATGTACGTGGTGCTTGATCCAAGGGTTGGAAATTAAAGGTAAATTAGATCAATGGTCTCAAATGGGTCCAGAGTGTGGAAGTGCACGGTAGATAAAGGTAGAGGGTGGTTGCAGAATATAAACCGCTTGTCCACATGGCTGATTGTGGTGCACTCCGGAGACGAAAGTAGTTTATTGGAAACTGTTAGGATTATTAATCCTCCCTTGTCCAAATTTGGTCATATGTCTAAATCGGGAGTCATGTCTAAATCGGGAGTCCATCCAGTCTATTTATAGTCATTAGCACCATTGGTTAAACTTAACCTAATTGGGGCACATGTTTCAGTTACCAAAGTGTGGGGAACACTAATTGAGGCTCACTGCCACTTATTGCACTTGATTGCATAAGTTTAGGAGTCTCCTAGATCAATTCCTACAATTTAGGAAGCAACTGGGAGTGCCGAAACCAACCAAGGTCAGTTAACTTCAGTTGATGACTAGTTAAGCCAAGTTAGGAGTCAGTTACATTCAGTTCTAGCTCTCTACATTCAGTTAAATAATGGTTTAATTAATTGCACACATGTGGGACGTTTTTCTCACCTACCACAGTCAGTTAACCATTATTTAATACTAAATGTAACAGTTGGTTGTGTTTTAGAACTCCGGTTATGATTTAGACAAGGACAGTTAACTACTGAGTCCTTAACTTCAGTTGATGACTAGTCAAGCCAAGTTAGGAGTCAGTTACATTCAGTTAAATAATGGTTTAATTAATTGCACACATGTGGGGTGCTTTTCTCACCTACCACAGTCAGTTAACCATTATTTAATACTAAATGTAACAGTTGGTTGTGTTTTAGAACTCCAATTGTGATTTAGACAAGTCTTGGTTACCTACAGTCAAGTAGAGTCATCAATTCGAACTTCCTCATGTGGATTCGAATTGCTTGTGGCTATTAAAGCCATTTTACATCATTGTAATTATTATCTGGATTACTTTTTTGATTAATGAAAGCATTCACAGCTGCAAGCCTTTTGCACTGTTTCATTCTTCAATGGCTGAGTAAATTGTGAGATCTTCTTTGTGAGTTGTGTGTTTGTCTACAGATCTATATGCTCAAATTTACAGAAACCGCCAAAAGCACGCTCCGGAAGTGGGGTCCTATAAAGGGAGGTTGACTTGCCTCATGGCTATTTTATTGGCTCCAGACGGGTGAAAAGGACTTGTAGATTCGTCAACTTTTGATTGTCAGTTTCGATCACACGCCGCTACAGTTAACAGGTAAAGCTTAAACCCCGTAGTTCATCCGTCTGAATTGCTATTGTCAATTAAGTTATGGACAAGGGGAAGGAATTACAAGGGTCTAGTCGGGTTATAGATGACAGGGAAGATTATTTAGTGGACAGAGACAGGGGCGTATGTGACCCTTTCCTATCTATAGGAAGTGTGTCCGTCAATAAAGAAAGATTGTGGTATTACAATTCACAAGGAAATGATGTATTGAATGTATGTAAATCCTTTCTGTATTACTTTGCTCTCGAACAAACCCTCCATTTCCCATAATTTGTAGAATGGTGTGCTGTTAACTACTCTCCTTCTTAGAGAATCATTGTGAGTCAGTCCACCTCCCGAATACTTTGTAAAGTCAATGCCAAAGTCATCCACGAAAACCTCAATTTGCCTGAAAATTACCCTGATAATCATGAGTCAGTAAATGAGTCGATCCTTGCTGAATTCTACAAGAATTGTGAAACTAAAAGTCGTTGCCAATTCCTGTCTAGTATTCTAAAATAAGGTAAATCTTTAGATGGTCTTTTCTTACCTTACCCTGTGCATATTTTTAAAGATGAAGTCCAATTGGTAATATCCTTAGTCTGTCAAATACTGGGTCTTGATGATGATTGTCGCGTAGGCGAAGTCATCCTTTTTTTTTATTGAAAATAAGTTCCTTAGGCTCTGAATCTCAGTCAATTCCTATGTTTAGTCTAGATGAGTACCTGGAAGAGACAATCCATCTTCAATTGACCGAGTTCCCAAAGGTCTGATTCTTTAAATTTCAGACCTACTTGTTCAACATGCTGTTATGTTCCAATCTCACTAAATTACAGTTTTTGAGTACTCTCTTTTCTTCTGATTTTCCCAAGCAAATCAACATGTTCGAATTTTCCAATTCGATCATGTTGGAAATGTATAAAATGTTGTTTGATGAAGCATTGCCCCGTGTTTTGGACGAGATGAAATGTTTGATGCAATCCTCACCCGAGGACCGAGTTGGAGATTGGTTCCTGCATAAAGACTCCACTGTGTTAAGGGTATATGGATTTATCGAGCAACCTTATAGGTTACTCGCTTTCCTAACCCTGAGGATTTTTACATTGGAATTCATGAGGAAAAGGTTGTAGTCAGAGGAAGAGCATTTTGGTGCTTTTAAAAAATCTTCAAATATTAAATTCCCTCTTAAGGTTGGCTCTTTCATTTTTAAAAGTAAAGGCACCTTAGTGTTCATAGAGAAATTGTTGGAGAATATGGATTTCCAAAAAGAGTTAAAAATAAATTATGATCCCCACCATGTAATCTCCCTGAGGAAACAGGCCAACAAGAGCAAGCCGTTTGATCACCAGTCTATTGAAGGTTTGGCTGAAACAGCTAATCTGTTGCAGTTTATAGAGACTCCCAGGTCTGACGAAGATGCACATACTGTAGCAGTCACAACATCCAAAATAACAGAGGGTACTAATATTGTGATTAAGAGGAGTCTTTATAAAATCGAAATTATGGAAATAGACGAAGATGGATCACACAAAAAGGCAAAGTTGTTTCAAGGTGGTGAAATTTTAAATGAAGAAATTTCTGATGGTTTCAAAAAGGTTGGTCTAGTTCCAATGAAAGTTGTGGAAGTAAATCAGTTTTCTTTTAAAAATGTAGATGGCTGTGTAGATGGTTCAGAATCAAGCCCGATATTTAAGTCAAAGGAGGAACTCAAGGCCAGTTATATGGAGAAAAGAAAACAGTCTCTGGAAGAGACAAGAAATTTGCTCCCGTGAGTAAGAAGTTTATACAGTTCAAAAACTTCTCTGATTTCTGCCAGAGATGCCAAAAGAAATACCTTTAAGTTGGCTATGGTAAACGACAAAAAGATGTCAGAGATGGAGATCTGGTTGGATAAAATCAGTACATCGGATAAGATACAACTTCACAAACAAACCAGTGATATCATTTATTCAGACTTGTTACAAGCTATGGTAAGGATAAATAAATTACAAATTTTAATAGATAAGTTAGAGATTCAATTGAAACATGAAAGAGTTGAAAATGAGGTGAATGCCACTCAGATTAAGAAACTACAAATAGATATTATCAGTTCAGATAACACCCAGGCAGTCAGAAGAATGCTAGAAGAAAAGGACAATGTGCTCCAATTTTTAAAGAAAAAATTGAAGATTCCAGGTGCTAAGCATGTTCAGTCCTATGAGTTATTGGCTCTCCAAGAAGAGAAAGACAAGGTCCATCAAGAGATGATGGAATATAAAGGGAGAGCTGTTGAGTTACAGGAAGAAAAAGACAGGTGGGAGGCTGAACAGAATGAACTGTTATCTCAAATTTCCTTGATGAAAAAGGATCAAAATGATGACAAGGAGATTATGGAGGAGTTGATGAGTCAGACTCCCACCGGTGAAGACCTTCCCATTGTGAATATCGAGAAGCCATTGGACGATTTTTCTACGGATGATTTGTTGGTGCCTATGTCCCAGGTAAGTTTAAAGGATGAAGCAATTAAAGAATTAAAGGCAGAGAATGAAAATATAAAACTTGAACTGGCCAAACTAAGTGAGAATAAAAAACAAATATTGTAAGACAGAAATCAGCTGTAAAAGAAATTCAATGAACTGAAAGAAAGAAGCATTGGGAAAGGTCCTCTCCACGAGGTGAAGCATATCATTTGGGACACCTTATCTGTGGAGATTACAAAATTTAGGCACTATCTAAACTTTATTGATGATCTGAGTAAATTGATAAATTTGGCACACCAAAGACTAAAATTAGTGAATGAACACATGGAGAGAAGACCTCTTTCCACAGCCCAGAACACATTGAATTTTCTAAATTCATTGACATACCAGAATTTACATGATATGGGAATAAAAGACAGGATATCAATAGTACTATGGGAAAAGAAGTTCATCCACAAGCATCATTTAATGAATATGGTCCAAGACAGATCAGAGGAATTGCTTTCACAGGTTAATAATTTCCAACAGGTTTTTAAGGAGCTGTTCGAGGACGGATTTCCTTCCTTTTGGGATGAGGAGGGACAGATGTTTTCACAAGAACACTATCACAGCTTGTTAGTTCAGAACCGCATGGACCATTCCAAATTTGATGATTTGGAGAAAAGCCTAACAGGGAAAGCTATTGTGGATAAATTAACAGAGGATTTCGAGATTTTACAAAAATTCTTGATTGTCAGAAAAGGATTGCCTAAGGTGTCATACGAAGCTTACATGGAGCTCGAAGTGTCAATTCGAGAAATGATGGAATGTCATACCCCAAGCGTGGAGCAGTGGAAAGCCGTGGAGAGATTTGGAAAGACAAAATACATTCTTCATTCATAAAGACAGGCGTTATACACCGAGGAGCTGACTGGGCGAAGACACGGAGCTGACTAGGCGAAGACATGGAGCTGACTAGGCGAAAACCTATTATCAAGTTGATTTTTGCTTTATGATATGTTAGGATTGGAGCTGTAATTTATTCCTAGAAGTTAGGGATTTAGTTACAAGACTCTAAATTAAGCCGATCATTCAGTTATGAATCTTCTTGGAAGATCTATTATTTTATGTATATATTTGCATCTTTTTTAGGAGATGGGGGTTGGAACCCATCGTGTTGTGGAATGATTTTGGAGAAAATATATTTTGAATAACAAAGTGAATGCATAAGTTTTATCAGAGATTCCTGTGTCATTGATATTACAGTCTGTGCTTCTTTCTTTATGTAATCGTATTTTCCCAGTGTAACACTTCATTTTGTTTCTTCTTCATATCTGAAATACAGTGTTGGGTGATTAGAATTCATATGTTTATGCTCTAGTCATCATTTCAGGTATTTTATATATTTTTC
>LPNX010682089.1:611481-635760 GCA_001517045.1 Pseudotsuga menziesii | reverse complement strand
TGCTCTGTATTAATGGGTTGTTTCCTCGTCTCTTCTGTTTCACCTGGATTAAATTGAATGACTGTGATGATGTGATTATCTTGCCTTTGATGAATCTCATGTATATGTCTTTGTGACATCCTTATATGTATGTGGCTCCATGCCCAATGGTTATGTGATTGTTTCAGCCATATCTACAAATATTTAAAGTGTTGTTTTATATCTGGTCCTGTTAAGTCTGCATCGAGAGATCCCTCTCTGAAAGAAAAAACCAGTTTCTTTCTAAAGTGGTTTTGCTGTTACCTTGGAGTTTAGCTTTTACAACCTGGGTAAATTCTAAGTGCTAACAAACTGGAACCGTTGCCGGGGTCAAAAGTGCATATCTGCCCTGGGAGAACGACAATGTTTGAAGAAAGATTTCTGTGGGAAAACAGAAATTTTATTAATTGACAAGGTTGTGTATTTGCCTTGGCGACTCCATTGTGAAAGCTTTTTCAGAACTTAAAGAGTCATTCTGGCTTCGAGAAGACACAGGTGAGGTAACTCTGATACCGAATTCTTGAAAAGTTTTGAAGGCCCAGAAAATTTATTTAAAAGAAAGAATAAAGAAAAGTTAAGTTTTCCTTTATTTGGTGCATCATCATCTCAAGATTCCCATATTGATCCAGAATGGGAAGTTGATGCTGGAAAAAATCTGTTGAGAACTAAATCTGAGTCTGACCTCAAGAATACTGAGTTTAATCCTTGTAGGTTAGAATCTTATTTGTTAGATTCTCTTTGGAGAGATTTACAACAAACCACAAAAACTAAAGCATTTACCTCTCAGAATACTCAAAACTCTTCAGTTCCTGTGAATCCACCTAGACCAATGGCAGCCAGATTTGCTCCCTTGCATTTGCCCGCCTTATTACATGACCTCCCTCAGAATTATTCCCAAAGAATTTCTTTGTTTGATGGAGAAGGTGACATAACCGCAAAACAACATGTTTCCAAATTTGAAGATTTCATTAACCTAGAAGAAGTTGATTATCCAGATGTTAAAATGCGATTGTTTTCCCAAAGTTTGTCAGGTGAGGCAAAGAAATGGTTCAAATATTTTCCAAATGGGTCTATAGTGAATTTTTAGGCTTTCCAAAATGCTTTCCTGGACAGGTGGGATGATAAACAAAATCCTCTGTAGCTTTTATCTCAGTATAACAGTCTCAAAAAATAGGGTTTCAAGTATGTTCATGAATTTTCAAGCAAATTCATGAGGGCTTACAACTCTATTATGGAAGATATAAAGCCTTCTCCTGCAGCTGCTAAACAACATTATGCTGGGGCCTTTGATCATGGTTTTGCATTCTCATTGTGGGAGAGAAAATCAACAACTCTTGCTGTCATTTTTACTGATGCCCTAGAAGTGGAGGCTAACATGATGACGAGTGGAAAGATGAAGCATAGGGATTTGGATAGGAGGAGAAAAGAAGAGAATTTCCCTTCTACTTCATCTTCTTCTGCTGATGTTAAATTTGAAATGATGTTGAAATCCATGGAAAAGTTGATGGATAGATTAACTATGGATACTAGGCCCTTCAACAGAGAGCAAGGGGATCCCCAAATCAGGAATCCAAATTTCAGAAGACCAAATCCCCCTGTTCCTCCCCAAAATAGATAGAGAGACCAGAGAAATCCAAGAAATCAAGAGGAACAGCCTATTCGTCCACCATTTCCTGAAAATTATGTTGCTGATGAAGAAGATCCCCTTGAAAATGAGATTCACCTTTCTGGAGAGCAAGATTCGGAAATATATCTTACTGAAGAAGAACACAATATGTTTGAACAAGAAGGTGAAAATGAAGAATTTGAAAACGAAACAGAGCAGTATCAAAGGGGGTATTTACATGCTATGGATGATGTGCAAAGGAAAATCAGACTGAGGAACAAGGATGTCCTCATTAATAAAGGGAAGACAAACCCAAATAAACCTTCCCCTAGTTCTGTAAATATAGAAAAAGGAAAAGAAGTACAAAAAGAGTCTTTTGTAAATAGGGAAGCTGAAAATGACGTACAAAAAGATAAGAGAATGAAACAAGTGGTTCCACTTGATGTGGAAAGAATTGGTTCTAGTTTTAATTTACAAAGTGAACTTTCAAAGATAAAAATCTCTGTTCCATTTAATGAGTTATTGAGAAACACTGAATACAGAGATACTATCACAAAAATGGTCAAAAATCAAGGCGAATGTCAATCTGGAATTTTAGAGATGAATGATGATAATCCTGCTATTTCATTTGGGTCAAAGGTTGAAAATTTAGACAGTGAAGAGGTTCCTCCTTTTTATTTAAGTCTAAATATGCATGATAAAGTGGTTCATAATGCCATGCTAGACTCAGGAGCGTCCCATAATCTGATGCCGAAGGGAGTGGTAGAAAGTTTAGGATTGGAAGTAACAAGACCCTACAAAGACCTGTATTCATTTGATTCTAAAAGAGTAAAATGCCTTGGTTTAATTAAGTATATGGTGGTGACTCTAAATAATTTGCCATCTAAAACTATAGTCATGGATGTGGTAGTTGCACATATTCCACCCAAGTTTGGGGTATTGCTGTCAAGATCTTGGACTTCCAAGCTGAAAGATAGTTTACAGATGGATATGTCTTACGCTACAATTCCTGTTCGAGTTAGGAGTAGAAGATTATATAGTGAAAAGAGAACTCCTTATGTAGTAAGCAGTCAAGATAAACCTAAAATTCATTACATATATGCTGTTGATACTGATTTGGGGTCTTCTATTTTCTTTAATGATGCTGACCCACATGATTTAGAAGAGGAATTGTTGAAGAAGTCCGAAGAGAATAAGGAGAAGGAAGCAATGGAACAGGATGGTTTGGAGGTGAAGCAAAAAAGAGAAGGCCAATGGATCATGTACTTTGACGGGTCTTCTGCAAAAATAGGTGCTGGAGCCGGTGTATATATAATTTCTCCCATTAGAGATTTCAAAGCTTTATCGTATAAATTGACTTTTGAATGCACAAATAATGTAGCAGAATACGAAGCTTTATTGCTAGGGTTGTACGCTTTGAAAGATTTGGGAGCACAAATAATAAGAGTCTTGGGAGACTCAGAGTTGGTGATAAACCAAGTAAATGAAAGCTATCAAACCAGACATCCTTGAATGAGGGCTTATAGGAATGAGGTATGGGATATGTTTGGTAACTTCTTTAAGGAGCATACAATTCAGGTAATTCCCAGACGTGAGAATTTGGTGGCTGATTCTTTAGCAGTGGCCGCTGGAAAATTTGAGACACCTGTTGCTGGTTAGAAGGAGTACCAGGTGGAGATTGTAAATAGACCATCTATTCCTGATAATTCTAAATATTGGCAAGTATTCAAAGATGATATGCAGATCAGAATATTTTTAGAATTATTAGGAGAATTTGTGAATACTCATTTTGACACTGAAAATAATAATGAGGAGACCCTTGAGAGTGATGAAGAAATTGAAACAGAAGAAGAAGATGATAAGAAGCTAAGAAAAACCCTGGGAGGTAAGGATATTATCCATCTGAAAAATAATTTCATACCAAGAGGTCTGAACCCTTTAGAAACGCATTTTTATCAGAATGATGTCGCCAAGAATCCGAAAGTAAAACCTGTTGGAGATGCTGTTGAGGATAAAAATATTGGTACTAAAGAAAATCCTAAAATCATAAAGTTATCCAAGAAACTGCCTGAAAAGGAGAAAGAAGAGTATGTGAAGTTAATGAAAAAGTATACAGATGTGTTTGCTTGGAGTTATGAAGACCTTAAAGAATATGATACATCTATCATACAGCACACTATTCCTATAAAACCCGAGGAGAAAACTTTCAAACAGAAAATTAGGAGGATAAACCCTAAATTGCTCCCCGTCATTGAGAAGGAAATAAAGAAGTTGTTTGATGCCAAGATCATTGTAACACTCAGGTTTTCTAAATGGGCTGTGAATTTGGTACATGTCAGAAAGAAGAATGGAGAGATAAGATTGTGCATAGATTTCCGTAATTTGAATAAGGTCTCCATGAAAGACAATTATCCTTTACCAAAAATGGATCACATACTACAACAAGTGGTGGGAGCTGAGAGAATTTCAATGTTAGACGGTTTTTCTGGTTATAATCAAATCAAGGTATTACCTGAGGATCAAGAGAAAACTGCTTTTACCACACCTTGGGGCACTTTCATGTATGCAAAAATGCCTTTTGGTTTGATGAATGCAGGAGCTACTTTCCAGCGAGCTATGAATATTGCCTTTGCAGGAGAAATTGGACATTTCGTAGTGATCTATATGGATGACATCACAGTCTATTCAAAGTATGACAAAGAACATCTGCGTCATCTGGAGAATGTTTTCACGAAGTGTAGGAAATATGGTATATCTTTGAATCCAAAGAAATCTAATTTTGCATTAGAAGAAGGAAAGCTGTTGGGACATATAATATCTAAAGATGGCATAAAGATTGATCCTAAAAGGGTAAGTGCAATTCTGAAGGTAGGAGAGGCCAGAAGCAAAAAGGAGATACAATCATTTCTGGGATAGGTAAATTTCTTGAGGAGATTTGTACCAAGCTTTGCTGAGATTTTGATGAATATTACAAATATGTTGAAAAAGGGTCATGAAATAAAGTGGAATAGAGAAGCTAGGGAGTCTTTTTGGGAAATCAAGAAAGCAATTTCAGAGGCTTATGTACTGGTAAGTCCAGATTTTACCAAGGACTTCTCAGTATTCTCATATGGTTCAGAACATACTATAGAAGCAGTATTATTGCAGAAAATTGATGAAAATTTAGAACATCTTATAGCTTTTTTCAGTAAAATGTTAAGGGATGGAGAATTGAAATATGACATCATGGAAAAACAGGCATATGCTTTAGTTAAATCATTAAAATATTTCAGGGTATATGTTTTGCATTCACATATAATTGCACATGTTCCAACCGCTGCAGTAAAAGCAATTTTGACGCAACCAGATCCAGAAGGTAGGAGGGCGAGATGGATAGCAACATTACTGGAGTATGACATAGAAATAAAGCCCACGAAGCTGGTTAAAGTACAAGGGTTGGTGAAAATGACGACAAATTCAAATTGTGAATCTTTGCAAATGAATTTTTTGTCTCACCAGTATGATCAGTTGGATACAGAGATAGAAGTAATGGTTGATTTTGTAACATCTCCCTGGTATTCTGATATTTTTTTTGTTCTCCGAAATTTGCAAGCACCAGAAGGACTAAGTAAGTCAAGGGTGAGATCTGTAAAGTTAAAATCTGCTAAATTTTGTATCATAAATCAATGTCTTTATTGGAAAGACCCTGGAGGAGTGTTGCTGAATTGTCTTTTGGAAGATGAAGCTCAGCAAATTACCAAAGAATTTCATCAGGGAGACTATGGAGGACATCATTCTTGGAAAGTGACTGCAAACAAAATCCTAAGAGCTGGTTATTATTGGCCTACATTATTTTCAGATGTGTATAAAGAAATCAGTAAATGTCATCAATGCCAAATTTTTTACGGTAAGAGAAAAGTATTGCCTCTCCCTTTGAATCCAATAACAGTTGAAGATCCTTTACAGCAGTGGGGTTTGGATTTTATCGGTGAAATAAACCCCAATTCATCAGGTCAGCACAAGTGGATTTTGACAGCCACAGACTATTTTACTAAATGGGTAGAAGCAATTCCTACCAGGAGAGCCACTGAAAATGTGATCATGGATTTTCTTGAAGAAAACATATTAGCTCGATTCAGGTGCCCAAAAAGGATAGTAACAGACAATGAAACTGCTTTCAAATCCAAGAAAATGATTAATTTTTGTCATAGGTATCATATAAGCCTCAATCATTCAACTGCCTATTATCCTTAAGGAAATGGGTTAGCTGAATCTTCAAATAAGAGCTTAGTAAGGATCATCAAGAAGCTGTTGGAGGATAATAAGAGGTCCTGGCACACCAAACTAAAATATGCTCTATGGGCCGATAGGATTAGCACTAAAAGGGCAATTGGCATGTCTCCGTTCCAACTGGTGTATGGAGCTGAAGTGGTTTTTCCAACGTCATTAGGGGTTCCAGTTATGAGATATTTCCAAGATCAGAAAGAAGATCCAAATCACATACAGCGAAGGATAAATCAGATCATCGAACTGGAAGAACGAAGAAATAAGGCTTATGACAAAGTGCAGTCACATTAGGAGAAAATGAAAAATACTTTTGACAGAAGAATCAAAGAAGAGCAGTTTCAAATTGATGACTTGGTTTTGAAGTGGGATGCTCCTAATGAAGACAAGCATGGAAAATTTGACCCTATGTGGGTAGGACCTTATGTTGTTGCTGGATACAGAGGGAAAAAAGCATTTCTGCTAGAATATATAAATGGGGTTCTTCTGGAGATCAACCCTATAAATGGAAGGTATCTGAAGCATTACCTACCCTAAGGAGGAAGGTAAAATTTGTATCATAGCCTGTAAATACTTATTTTTCTTTACAAGTCAATATGAATGGTAAGCCGAGTGTATTTGAAGCTCGCGGTCAAAGCCCTAAGATTCAGGAAGCATACCATTCCTTTTCTAAAAATATATAAAAATGATATATCTATGAAAAGTGAAAGATGAGTTTTTATGAAAAAATCAAAAGAAGGCACCTCGTCTATGAGCTCTTTGATACCTCACAGGGAGGATCTCATCCCCAGATGGAGCCAGTTGTTAACACATTTATTTAGCAAGAGGATGAAAAAACCATGATGAGGGAGAAATAATAGTTGCTTGTCGAACCTTGGTTACAAGATATATTATAAGAGTTTGATGATAAGCAAAAATGATCACATTATCAAAGATCTAATGGTGCGAAATGAAAAGTAGAAAATCGACGGCTTATATTATCTCCGCTCTTCAAAAGATGCGAGGAGGTTAAGCGTAGGAGGGTGGTTAAGGTAATATATGGATCAATGGTCATTGATCCATGGTCATTGATCCATCTGGATGAGATCCATGGCGTGTATAAGCTCCGCTTTATGAACATGCACGATGGTTAAAACAATGGAGCCCAGCGGAATTGGATACGTGCCACCCAATCTGACGGCTAGAAAATAAAGGTCAATCACATCGATGGTCGTGGACGATTCCGAAACATAAAATTACAAGAAGGATAAGATCGGGAAGCCCAGTGGATTGAGTATATGCCTCTCAATCTAGCGGTGGAGAAATAAGATTCGATTACATCGATGGTTGGGGATGGCTCCAGAGTGGAAACTTGCACGATGGTTACGACCAGGACGCCCAGCGGAATGATGTACGTGGTGCTTGATCCAATGGTTGGAAATTAAAGGTAAATTAGATCAATGGTCTCAAATGGGTCCGGAGTGTGGAAGTGCACGACAGATAAAGGTAGAGGGTGGTTGCGGAATATAAACCACTTGCCCACGTGGCTGATCGTGGTGGACTCCAGAGATGAAAGTAGTTTATTGGAAACCGCCAAAAGCACGCCCCGAAAGTGGGGTCCTATAAAGGGAGGTTGACTTGCCCTGTGGTTATTTTATTCGCTCCGGACGGGTGAAAAGGACTTGCATATTTGTCAACTTTTGATTGTCAGTTTCGAGCACACGCCGCTACAGTTAACAGGTAAAGATTAAACCCCGTAGTTCATCCATCTGAATTGCTATTGTCAATTAAGTTATGGACCAGGGGAAGGAATTACAAGGGTCTGGTCGGGTTATAGATGACAAGGAAGATTATTTAGTGGACAGAGACAGGGGCGTATGTGACCCCTTCCTATCTGTAGGAAGCGTGTCTGTCAGTAAAGAAAGATTGTGGTATTAGAATTCACAAGGAAATGATGTCTTGAATGTATGTAAATCCTTTCTGTATTACTTTGCTCTCGAACAGACCCTCCATTTCCCAGAATTTGCAGAATGGTTTGTTGTTAACTACTCCCCTTCTCAGAGAATCATCATGAGTCAGTCCACCTCTCGAATAATTTGTAAAGTCAATGCCATAGTCATCCGCGAAAACCTCAATTTGCCTGAAAATTAACCTAATAATCGTGAGTCAGTAAATGAGTCGATCCTTGCTGAATTTTACAAGAATTGTGAAACTGAAAGCCGTTGCCAATTCCTGTCTAGTATTCTGAAAGAAGGTCAATATTTAGATGGTCTTTTCTTACCTTACCTTGTGCATATTTTTAAAGATGAAGTCCAATTGGTAATATCCTTAGTCTGTCAAATATTGGGTCTTGATGATGATTGTCGCGTAGGCGAAGTCATCCTTGGTTTTTTATTGAAAACAAGTTCCTTAGGATCTGAATCTCAGTCAATTCCTGTGTTTAGTCTAGATGAGTACCTGGAAGAGACAATCCATCTTCAATTCACCGAGTTACCAAAGGTCCGTTTCTTTAAATTTCAGACCTACTTGTTCAACATGCTGTTATGTTCCAATGTCACTGAATTACAGTTTTTGAGTACTCTCTTCTCTTCTGATTTTCCCAAGCAAATCAACATGTTCGAATTTGCCAATTCGATCATGTTGGAATTGTATAAAATGTTGTTTGATGAAGAATTGCCCCGTGTTTTGGACGAGATGAAATGTTTGATGCATTCCTCACCCGAGGACCGAGTTGGAGACTGGTTCATGCATAAAGACTCCACTGTGTTAAGGGTATATGGATTTACTGGGAAGCCTTATAGGTTACCCGCTTTCCTAACCCCGAGGATTTTTGCATTGGAATTCATGAGGCAAAGGTTGCAGTCAGAGGAAGAGAATTTTGGTGCTTTAAAAAAATATTCAAATATTAAATTCCCTCTTAAGTTTGCCTATTTCATTTTTAAAAAGTAAAGGCACCTTAGCGTTCATAGAGAAATTGCTGGAGAATATGGATTTCCAAAAGGAGTCAAAAATAAATTATGATCCCCACCATGTAATCTCCCTGAGGAAACAGGCCAACAAGAACAAGCCGTTTGATCACTTGTCTATTGAAGGTTTGGCTGAAACAGCTAATCTGTTGCAGTTGATAGAGAATCCCAGGTCTGACGAAGATGCACATACTGTACCAATCACAGCATCCCAAATAACAGAGGGTACTAATATTGTGATTAAGAGGAGTCTGTCTGAAATTGAAAGTATGGAAATAGATGAAGATGGATCACAAAAAAAGGCAAAGTTGTTTCAAGGTGGTGAAATTTTAAATGAAGAAATTTATGATGGTTTCAAAAAGGTTGCTCTAGTTCCAATGAAAGCTATGCAAGTAAATCAGTTTTCTTTTAAAAATGTAGATGGTTGTGTAGATGGTTCAGAATCAGGCCCGATATTTAAGTCAAAGGAGGAACTCAAGGCCAGTTATATGGAGAAAAGAAAACAGTCTCTGGAAGAGACAAGAAATTTTCTCCCGCGAGTAAGAAGTTTATATAGTTCAAAAACTTCTCTGATTTCTGCCAGAGATGCCGAAAGAAATACCTTTAAGTTGGCTATAGTAAACAACAAAAAGATGTCAGAGATGGAGATCTGGTTGGATAAAATCAGTACACCGGATAAGATACAACTTCACAAACAAACCAGTGATATCATTTATTCAGACTTGTTACAAGCTATGGTAAGGATAAATAAATTACAAATTTTAACAGATAAGTTAGAGATTCAATTGAAACATGAAAGATTTGAAAATAAGGCGAATTCCATTTAGATTAAGAAACTACAAACAGATATTGCCAGTTCAGATAACACCCAGGAAGTCAGAAGAATGCTAGAAGAAAAGGACAATGCGCTCCAAGTTTTAAAGAAAAAATTGAAGATTCCAGGTGCTAAGCATGTTCAGTCCTCTGAGTTATTGGCTCTCCAAGAAGAGAAAGACAAGGTCCATCAAGAGATGATGGAATATAAAGGGAGAGCTGTTGAGTTACAGGAAGAAAAAGACAGGTGGGAGGCCGAATAGAATGAACAATTATCTCAAATTTCCTTAATGAAAAAGGATCAAAATGATGAGAAGGAGATTATGGAGGAGTTGATGAGTCAGACTCCAACCGGTGAAGACCTGTCCATTGTGAATATCGAGAAGCCGTTGGACTATTTTTCTGCAGATGATTTGTTAGTGCCTATGTCCCAGGTAATTTTAAAGGACAAAGCAATTAAATAATTAAAGGCAGAGAATGAAAAGATAAAATCTGAATTGGCCAAAGTAAGTGAGAATAAAAAACAAATATTGCAAGACAGAAATCAGCTGCAAAAGAAATTCAATGAACTGAAAGAAAGAAGCATTGGGAAAGGTCCTCTCCAGGGGGCGAAGCATATCATTTGGGACACCTTATCCGTGGAGATTACAAAATTTAGGCACTATCTAAAATTTATTGATGATATGAGTATATTGATCAATTTGGCACACCAAAGACTAAAATTAGTGAATGAACACATGGAGAAAAGACCTCTTTCCACAGCCCAGAACACATTGAATTTTCTATATTCATTGACATACCGGAAATTACACGACATGGGAATAAAATACAAGATATCAATAGTACTATGGGCAAAGAATTTCATCCACAAGCATCATTTAATGAAGATGGTCCAAGACAGATCAGAGAAATTGCTTTCACAGGTTAATAATTTCAAACAGGTTTTTAAGGAGTTGTTCGAGGACGGATTGCCTTCCTTTTGGGACGAGGAGGGACAGATGTTTTCACAGTAACACTATCACAGCTTGCTAGTTCAGAACCGCATGGACCATTCCAAATTTGATGATTTGGAGAAAATCCTAACAGGGAAAGCTATTGTGGATAAATTAACAGAGGATTTCGAGATTTTACAAAAGTTCCTGATTGTCAGAAAAGGATTGCCCAAGGTGTCATACGAAGCTTACATGGAGCTTGAAATGTCAATTCGAGAAATGATAGAATGTGATACCCTAAGCGCAGAGCAGTGGAAAGCCGTGCAGAGGTTTGGAAAGAAAAAATACATTCTTCATTCATAAAGACAGGCGTTATACACTGAGGAGTTGACTGGGTGAAGACAGAGCTGACTGGGCGAAGACATGGAGCTGACTGGGTGAAAACCTATTGATTTTTACTTTATGATCTGTTAGGATTGGAGCTGTAATTTATTCCTAGAAGTTAGGGATTTAGTTACAAGACTCTAAATTAAGTCGATCATTCAGTTATGAATCTTCTTGGAAGATCTATTATTTTATGTATATATTTGCATCTTTTTTAGGAGATGGGGGTTGGAACCCATCGTGTTGTGGAATGATTTTGGAGAACATATATTTTGAATAACAAAGTGAATGCATGAGTTTTATCAGAGATTCCTGTGTCATTGATATTACAGTCTGTGTTTCTTTCTTTATGTAATCGTATTTTCCCAGTGTAACACTTCATTTTGTTTCTTCTTCATATCTGAAATACAGCGTTGGGTGATTAGAATTCATATGTTTATGCTCTAGTCATCATTTCAGATATTTTATACATTTTTCTACTAAAGTTGATATAGAATTCATATTTGATGCTCTGTATTAATGGGTTGTTTCGTCGTCTCTTCTGTTTCACCTGGATTAAATTCAATGACTATGATGATGTGATTATCTTGCCTTTGATGAATCTCATGTATATGTATTTATGACATCCTTATATGTATGTGACTCCATGCCCAATGGTTATGTGATTGTTTCAGCCATATCTACAAATATTTAAAGTGTTGTTTTATATCTGGTCCTGTTAAATCTGCATCGAGAGATCCCTCTCTGAAAGAAAAAAGCAGTTTCTTTCTAAAGTGGTTTTCCTATTACCTTGGAGTTTACCTTTTACAATCTGGGTACATTCTGAGTGCTAACACTCAGATCAATATAGATTCAGATTTTGCCCTTAGTCTTCTTTTCTTGCACCACCATAGGACTGACCCACTCGGATTCTTCAACAGGCTCGATGATTCCTACAGCAAGCATCTTATCGAGCTCCACCCTAACTTTTTCCTTATACTTAGGGTTCAACCTATACGGGCGCTGCTTCATAGGCTTCGCATCAGGTTTCAAGGGCATCTTTATTACACTGATATCACCAAGGATACCTTTCATCTCGTAGAACTTCGTCGGAAATAGGTCCTGATATTCGTGGAGAAGTTGGGTCACTTTTCTTACCATCTCTTCATCCCAATAATCTCCAATGGTAGCATAATTAGGCTGTTCTTCTGATCCAATGTTTATGGTCCACGTCTTCAGGGGATGAGTCACTGCAGGTGCTTCGACTGCTGGTCCATGTACTTCGCAGTATCCTTCTGACTCAGGGATAGCAATGTTGCGCGGATCATCATCCTCGTCAATTACGAGGTTATAACATTCCACTACATGAGCTTCTTGTATTTTCCAATTAGGTCGGTACTCTACTACTTTTTGGTCATCAAATACCTTAGTATGGATCAACCGGATAGCTGCATCTAAAGCTGGGCAAACTTCACTAGTGGAGAAGGTAAGCACAAAACTATCAACAAGATAATCCCAACTTACAGTATCCCGGCGAAGCTCAGCCTCCGCATACCAGTTCCTTGCGATTGGTGCCAGAGTATGCATGAATTTATGTACCCATTCCTCCTGAGGTACATACTTCCATGATTCATAGCATTGTGCCAAGTGTTTCTGGGGGCTAGATGTTCCATCAAACCTGCTACGCACTCCCTGGGACTGGTCCATAAATCTTAGGCAAAGGAGCTTCTGACAGGCTTCCCAACTAGGAATGTTCTTCTTATGGCCATTCCACCATCTAGCTGTTGTGGCTCTGAATACTGAAGCCAGAGTCTGCATTTTCTGTGATTCTGGTATGTATTTTGAGAATTGTGCAATAAACTGTTCTGGGTCTGACAAGCCATCATAAATAGGTAGGATGCTTAACTGTGTGCCAAGCCATCTGAGAGACTTGGTAATTCAAGCACATCTATGTTTGTGTAGCTCATATAGTCTGTTCCGCCAGTTCTCTAAAAAGTTCTGTAAAAAGTGTTGCCACCTTTTCACACACCTGGATCACGTGGCAGAAATCTTCAAGCCACTCGGTGTGTCCTTGGGGGAAAGTCTCGAGCCAAGGCTGTCACCTTGTTCTTGACTCCTCTGTTTAGGCTCAACTCCTAACGAAGCCAAGGGGGGTAGACCCTATTAAGTTACTAAGGATGATTTCTTAGTGTGGTGATGTTAAATTGAATCATTTATTTAGGAGTTTGAAGATTTTAACTATAAACAATTGAAGATGACAAGATACGAAAATAACACACGAAAGCACAAAGATGATAAACAATATATATATGAAACAAAAAAGACCAGTGCCTTAATAATGGAGTCAAATCAAAAGAGATCAGTGTGCTTGCATGTGTTTGGAGTGAATGTTTTGTGATTGCATCTTGGTATGTTTTAAGTTAAAATTGAAGTATGAATTGATTAAATTAGGCTAAAAGGGGGACTCCAGATATACCCGAGAGTACTTGGAGTATGTCCAAAACAAAGCCTATATAGCTACCCGCAAGGAATATGTGGGCTGAAATGGAGTCTCTGGGGCTGTGTTCGTAACGCACCCATTAGGGTGTGACAGAGATCGGCGCCCCGAGGTCACTTTTCAGTAGGTTCCCGCTTCCTTTGGGTATTTTGCCACCGTAAAGGTTTGATCGAGGTGTTGGATTTTCACCTGATGGTTTGTTAATTGGGGAGGGTGAGTCCTAATTATGCTAGTCACCCAAGTGCTTTTGATACATCTTGACTGATCAGATGAACCACAGCCAAGTGCAGAGCATACACACTGGAGTCTTGTAAATTTTAATAAGTTATTAAGAGATGTGTTCTTGTTTAAAAGAAAAGCCTCCAAGAACCTCTTTCGATCCAAGTGGATCTCAATCGGGGAATCGAGGAGGGGTTAATTTTAAAGCTGCTGATAAAAAAATGATATAAAAAATAAAACAACTACATGAATATGGTTTTCTGATTAATCCTACCACGAATCTCTTTCCCCTTTCGGGTCGCTCGGGAAATCGTGGGGTAAGTATTATGATTAATTTTGAAAGTAATATATGGAATATGGAATTAACCACAAGATCAAATATACTACACTGCAAATCAGATCAATTCTAGTAAAAGGAAATCAGCAGAAAATGACGAAAATGGCACCAACGCGAATCCCCCCAGGGGGGATGGGGAATGGGCTCGAAAGAGCCTATTCAAAGGATGATTTTATTACAGAGGTTACAATATCAAAGCACTGATAAAAAATAGCTTTCTTGGTCCTTATATAGGCTAAAACCAAGATATTACAGTTTGTACAAAAAAAATTACAAATTATGTGATTTTTTAGAGACCCCTGGGGGGATTTGAGCACTCCAAAAGCCACTTTGGACAGCAGATTTATTTATTATCTGTCAGACCTGCTAAATGACAGCGATCTAATTATAATAAAAAATTCCCCACAGCACTTTAAGAGTACCTTGGGTCAGCCTACTTTATCTCAAAAAATTGATGAAATTGAACTAGCTAAACCGACGAAAAAGGAACCAAGGAAAGCAAGATTTCCTTGGGATATTGGCTTGCTGTTTTTGCATCCAATTAAAAGCACTGATACTGCAGAATATTTAAATTATTGAACAGAAAAATAAACTACCTTAACAGCAAGCTATTGATTTTTCACTAAAATACTTGCGAAACTAAGGCAATTTTAGCTAGATCTCTTGAATTTGAACTTTATGCACAAAATGAAACTAAGATCTAGAAAATTGAAGGGATCTTGATAATTAAATCTATGTATGATTTTCTTGATGAGATAGATCAGAATTAAAAAACAAACCTTAAAGTAACCAGTTTGAGGAAAGTTTAATAATTTTTAAAGGAGGAAGAGAGAGAAAGAGTGTTTGAAGCCTGGAAGTGTTGGGTTTTGGATTCCGCTTTGGTGGAACACCGAGGGACTATGTAATTCATAAGATACTGAATATGAGGAAGATTCAAACCAGCTCAACCTCTTCTACCAGCAAGATCATCTGCAGCTTAAAAATCCTTGCACATATAGATGGTTAAAACATAGGTGTTGCCGAAAGAGATGATTGGAAAGCATGCAATTAAACTTAAAATACATACAAATCCAATAGATCTAGAACAAGTAGCAGTAAGAGCATAAATCAAACTAGAATAAACTCTTACCCTAACAGGAGAGATCTCTCTCCTTCAAGGCCAACAATTAACCAGCGAAGCAATGATAAACAAAAGCAGATTATACGTCATAAGCATTTGACAATCAACATCCACACATGAAGAGAATTACACCATATATCTTGCCTCCAAAGCTTCTTTATTCCAGAATGAAAAAACAATAAAGCACAAGAGCAACAGCACCTTAATCCCAGTTCTAACTCGCTTGGAAGAGGAGGTTGTGCCTTGATTTATACAATTTACAGGCCATCTAGCCCAGGGGGGGCGCAATTCCTCATGGAATCAAGTGAAATCAACTTATGGAGAGTTCATCAATGCATAACTGAGGCTAAAATGAGCCTACTTGTCAACCGGGGGCCTGATATGGCTGACACATCAACCCATACACTGACACATCGGCCCACAAAGCATCCAGGAGAGCCAAAACGTGTTGGGGAGAGAGGGAGGGTGCAATTCCTCATGAAGACCACTGTAGATCAACTCTGGATCTGATTTGATCCCCTCCTTCAGTCAAGGATTTGTCAGATCCAGTCAATCTGCTCCAGATCTGATTGATTTCAGTCAAATCGGTTGAGAATCTATTGATTTATTGATTTTGGATTTGCTCCATTATTATCAATTTATTAATTAAAATAATCAATAATTGATTTTTGGGGCTTTCTGACCTGAGTGATGGAAGATCACTCAAAACTTAGGAAATAGTGGGTCCATGGGTTTACATGGTGCTCTTAGCTTTAAAATGAGCACCTACATGACTGAAACTGATTATTTGGCCCACTTTTATTACAGACTCAATTTTTCCAATTAAACTATTAAAAAATAGCCTAAGTTTTGGGAAAATTAAAATTTAATAAAAAACACTGAAAAAACTAAAAAATTGAAAAATTGAAAAACACCTAGGGGGACTTAGACATGTTCATATGACTAAAAAATGATGTCTAGCATGCTTACACATTGACACATATACTCTAATAACCTCAATAGGCACAAATACCAAGCCGACCACCCCAACTTTGGAGGTATGGAGTGAAAAACTCAGAAATTATCAGTCGTTTATTCAACAACCAATAATAACCAAGGGAAAAAACACCCTGGGCTGATCGGATTGACAAATGAAGTCTAAGAGACCGAGTCTTTTATGGACACTATCATGCTAGAACATTTATTACAATTCCCCCATGGGGTATGAACATGTGATATGATACAACAAGCACTTCCCAGAAGTACTTCCAAAGTTCTTTTTGAAGTCCGAACAAGTTAACCCTGTCCAGTTTACCAGGCTCACTTGATAAAAACCACTAAGTACAACTTAGGTGGTAAGAGTATGCATGAATTTATGTACCCATTCCTCCTGAGGTACATACTTCCATGCTTCGTAGCACTGTGCCAAGTGTTTCTGGGGGCTAGATGTTCCATCAAACCTGCTACGCACTCCCTAGGACTGGTCCATAAATCTTAGGCGAAGGAGCTTCTGACAGGCTTCCCAACTAGGAATGTTCTTCTTATGGCCATTCCACCATCTGGCTGTTGTGGCTCTGAAGACTGAAGCCAGAGTCTACATTGTCTGTGAGTCTGGTATCTGTTTTGAGAATTATGCAATAAACTGTTCTAGGTCTGACAAGCCATCATAAATAGGTAGGACGCTTAACTGCGTGCCAAGCCATCTGAGAGACTTGGTAATTCGGGCACATCTATGTCTATGTAGCTCATACAGTCTGTTCCACCAGTTCTCTAAACCATCATCTGAGTCTGTCATACAGGAGCTATCACACTGCCAATCCATGATACCTTCAGCAGTAGGATCAACATAATCTTCTTCCTTAGTTGTGATGTTATAGATGTGCTCCATATCATCCTCATCTTCGTCTCTAAGGGGTTCTATGTACCTTTCTCATTGTGAGGGGTCCAGTGGTACTATAACTCTCAAATATTTCCCTTCGAAGGTCATCTGTCTCTTCTTAAGGTTAATGACTGCAGCATTTTCCATTGCCCATTCAATGCCTAACAGGGCTAGATAGGGATTGCTGTCATCAATGATCTCAATAACTTCAAAGTCCGCTAAAGTACTGACACCATCAATATCTATTGGGACACTAGGGAATCTCCCTAGGGGCACAATCCTTAGGTAATTTGCTAACCGCAACTGTATAGGGGACCAAGCAAGGGCAGGTTTCCCCATTTGCTCCCAAGTTTGCTTGGTTAGGACATTGACTTCTCATCCTAGATCTAGAATGACATCAGTCATATCATACTCCCCTATCTGAGCATTCAATCTCATTTCCCTACCAGTTCTTCGGACACGATTAACAGTTTTCTCCTTATCAACTCTTCTCTGAGTGTTAGTTTTTCATCACATTAAGCTAGCATTATGAACTTAGGATCTTTTCACTGAGAGAATAACAAGCACAGAAATAAAACATAAGCACATCACAAGAGACAAGAGACACAAAGAGATTTTCCTCGTGGAAACCATAAAGGAGAAAACCCCGCAACTTCCTCTAAGATAAAATTAGCACCAAAACAGTAAAAGATCTCCCAACAGCAGTGGTCTTCTAGTCCCAGTATATTTCCTCCTCCACAAGTGTGCCTCACTTAAGAGAGTGAATGATGTGTGTGATAAATAGAGAGTCTCACTCTCTATTTATATTCTTCCGTTCACTTGAATTGCATTTTCACACGTAGGCTCAACTAACAAATACTTACCCAAGCCTACACCTTAATTAGTGTATAATAAATCAAGTACCCCGAAACTGTGGGGACTTACCTAATGACTTGATATGACTTGTTTACATTATTAATCCTCCCGATTGAAACATCGGGGCATGACCACATGACTAAAATACATAATAGAAACATCCTGGAATAAACATCGGGTTACAATACATAAGATACATAGAAGAATACATTCTGAAGTTACATATACATCAACACTCCCTGTTAACTAGGAAGGTATTCTTTCGACACAAATTTTCAGCACTAGTCTTCTTCTCTGTATCAGCTGGATCATCTCGTCTTCAAGTCATCTTCGTCTTCAAGTCATATTTGTTGGATATGGATCATCTCTCGATCTGGATCAACATAGAACATCATCACTGGATCTGGATCATCTCTCGATCTGGATCAACATAAAACATCATCACTAGATCTGGATCATCTCTCGATCTGGATCAACATCACTAGATCTAGATCATCTCTCGATCTGGATCAACATCACTGTACTGGATCTAGATCATCACTCGATCTGGATCAACATCACTGGATCTGGATCATCTCTCGATCTGGATCAATATCATTGGATTGGATCTGGATCATCACTCGATCTGGATCATCATCACTGGATCTTGATCATCTCTCGATCTAGATCAACATCACTGGACTGGATCTGGATCATCACTCGATTTGGATCATCACTGCTGGATCATCATTACTGGATCTGGATCATCACTAGTGCTATCTCATGATTCTTCTCATCATAGGAAGTTCTACAAAGCCAGCCCTTTTTCATGCTGGTTGTAGGCCTACCCTCATGTAGGTCTTCGCCCAGCACTTACATCTGACCTGCTCGTCAAAAAGGCATGCCCAGCACTCACATCTGATCATGTAGTAAACTACAATCCCATCAGAAAGGCCCAGCACTCACATTCACCAGCATGATAGGACACACCTACTATCATCTGTGAAATGGCTCAGCACTTACAACCACCAGCATGATAGGCGACACCTACTATCATCTGTGGAAAGGCACAGCGCTCACATCCACCAACATGGTAGGACACACCTACTACCATCTGTGGAAAGGCTCCGCACTTATAATCACCTGCATGGTAGGACACACCTACTACCATCTGTGAAAAGGCTCTGCACTTACAATCAACAGCATGGTAGGACACACCTACTACCATCTATGAAATGGCACTGCACTTACAGTCACCAGTATGATAGGACACACCTACTATCATCTGTGAAATAGCACAGCACTTATAGTCACCAGCATGATAGGACACACCTACTATCATCTGTGACAAGGCTCAGCACTTACATCCATCCAGGTGGGAACACATCCTGCTCACAATGATGGAAGGGCATGCACTCATATCTAATCATGAGGGGAACACATCCCTCTATCAAAACAGAATGGCTACTCAGTTCTTACACTGATTTTTCCTGGTAACTGACCAGGTGCCTCCATTCCTAGAATGGCAATTGCTCTTACATCTGTCCTGCTCGACAAAATGGCCAACACTCATATATGACATGAAAGGGAGCAACCCTATCATCATGACAGAATGGCTTAGCCTTTACATCTGACCTACTCATCAGAATGGCTCTCTCAGTCCTGGAATGAGTGTTCCTGGTAACTGACCAGGTGCCTCCATTCCCAGAATGGTAGTCAGCACTCATATCTGACATGGAAAGAACCAAATCCTCTCACCATGATAGAATGGCTTAGCCCTTATATCTGACCTACTCGTCAGAATGGCTTTGGATCTCTAGCACTCATATCTGACATGGAAGGAACCAAATCCTCTCACCATGACAGAATGGCTATGGGTCTCATCACTTTCTCTTGGAGGGAACCTCAATCTGGAGAACACCAAGTCTCTCTCAGAAGTACTCAAACTTCAGCCTAGCCAATGGCTTCATCAATACATCAGCTATCTATTTCTCCATCGCAACATACAGGAGCTTCACTGCTCCTCTCTGCACCATATCCCTGATATAGTGATACTTGATCTCGATATGCTTCAACTTGTCATGGAACACTAGATTCTCTAACAACTTCACGCAACCCTGGTTGTCACAATGTATACAAGTAGCATCCAACTGGAGATCAAATATATCAGACAATAGCTTCCGCAGCCACACTGCCTCACAAGTAGTTGAACAAGCTGCGACATACTCTGCTTCAGCTGTACTCAGTGCCACACAGGATTGCTTCATACTAAACCAAGAGATCACACCTGATCCCATACTGAAGCAACATCCTGAAGTACTCTTCCTGTCGATGGCACTGCCTACCCAATCTGAATCAACATAACCCTCCAGGTTAATCTTCTGATTCACATCATACTTGAGCCCATAATCAATTGTACCCTTCAGGTACCTCAGAATATGCTTTGCAGCTATCAAGTGAACACTCCTCAGATCTATCAAGTACTGGCTCAAGGTGTTCACAGCAAAGCAAATGTCTGGTCTCGTGTTCATCAGGTACATCAATGACCCAATCATCTGACGATACATCGTAGCATCAACCGAATCTGACGAAGCATCACTCAATAGCTTCAGGTTCGATGCCATAGGTGTAGCCATAGCCTTGCAGTCCATCATCCCGAACCTTTTCAGGATCTCTACTGCATACTTCCCTTGTCCAAGGAATATTCCATCTGTACTCTACCATACCTCCATACCTAGAAAGTAATGCATCATCCCCAAGTCCTTCATTTCGAACTCAGCAGCAAGCTTTCTCTTTGTATCAGCAATCAACCCATATGTACCTGTCACGAATAGATCATCTACATATAGTAGGCGCATCATTGGGTTGCCATCTTCAACCTTATACTAAAGGTTGGAATCCACTTTACTCTCAGTAAAGCCTAGAATCATCAGTAATCTGCCCATCATGTCGAGCCTCAAGATCTTCTGCAATCACTCCCTCTGAAGTGGAGCATCATACTCCCTCTGTCTTCCGTACTCTATGCACTGAAACATTCTATACTGGAGTGACAAGTAGTATCCATCTAGGATCATTAGATATCAAGATCCTCTATTTTGAAATTTTTCAAAAGTTCTTCTCACATCCATCTGTGAGCTTGTCATCCTTTATCAACCTTGTAGAAAAGGTCACGATATTCGTCAAGCTCATCATGTATGTGTTATCCCATGGGTGTCTTCTGAACTCGTACAAGGCCTTCCTTCATTTGCACACATGATTATGCATGTCATGTGACTTCACTTCTATTAGCTGTAAATGTTTCTTCGTAGACTATGCCTTCTCTTCATGAGAAGCCTCATGCTACGAATCTTGCTTTGTATCCCACGATGTTTCCATCTACTGCATGATGGAACTATGAACTTCTCTTCAGGTCTCGATACTACGCCCTGACATCATTCTTCTTGAACTGGTCTTCCATTTCTTCTTAGTTACTTCTTCTTGTCTAGAAGGTTCTGCATCAATGATGTCACTGCATTCATCATATTATTCTTTGTCTTAAAATGTCGTCATTTGTTCTTCGAAACAAGTCTTCATTCTTCTTTGCTTGTAGGTGATTATGTATGCAATCTTTCCTACAAGTCAAATGCATTTGTAAGGTTAGAAAATTTCATAAGGAATATTCATACTGGAAAATACTTATGCACAAATATATATGATCATGCAACTACTTTAGCCAATACAACATTCATCCATATCTCACTGAAACTTTCTAGATGCCTTCCATCTCTACCAGGACAACATTGAGATTGTGCACTAATCCAATATGTCAGCAAAGAGGTTTCATTCTAGATAAGTAGCAATGGAGAGTTGTATAGCACCATGAGCTACTTACCCATCACATGCATATTAGTAGTGTATTATCGTTAATGCAAACATCCTATCATGCATAATACATCAACTGAATATAAACAAATGCATAACAAAACAATATCATTAAATAACAATTGAATGCTTATCTTTATTTGTTTCATGGGTAGAATGCTTCTTGATCCTTCAGCTTCATCGTCTTCTTGATTCATGGTAGCATCGTTTCTTATCCAAATGATATGGAGGATAAGAAGTTCTTCAAGAGTTGAGCTCTTCATATTCCTCATTGCTTGAGGGATCTTCTTTGGATGGCGAGATCTTGAACTTCAATTGCTCCCATCTTCTCTTATCTTCTTATGATTCAAGCTTCTTCTTCTTTCCAAAGTCTACTGAAAGTAATCACTTCCTTCTGGAACACATTCCTTGAATAAATGAATTCCACAATCCTCGGAGGACATTCAAGGTGGCCATCACCACTTCTACATTCTTCACTTCTGCTTCAAGTTGTTCTTTATTTTGAGAGACTCTTATGACTGCATGGTCTCTGCATTCTAGATATTCACATTCTTCAACTAGTTTCTTTAGGTCATATTCTGATTTTTGATCTTCCCTTCAAATAGCTTGAAATTCTGGAAGACCTTCAACAGCTTTGCTTGCATTAGGTAGTGCTCTGTAATGCACGTGTGCAAGCCTTCTATGCCAAAGCTCATTTGGCTCTACTGTTTCATGGATCAAGGCTTGTTCTGGATAGCCCTTCAATTTGTACAATCCTCCTTTTTGTTCTCCAATCACTACCGCATCATCGATAGTCTTTCCTTTTGGCCATATGATGACTTGACCATCTATGAATGCAACCCGCATTCCTTTTGCATCAATGCTGAAATGGAGAGAAGGTTATTCTTGAGTCCTGGAACAAACAATACGTATTTCATTGTTAGAGACTTACCAGGGTATAGATTGTATGAAGATTCCCTACTACCTTTTATTGGATATTGACAGCCATATCCTAGTTTCACCTTGTGAGGTGATTCATGTTCTGACAGTCTTACAAAGGATTCCTTGAATCCCATCATATGTTTGGAAGCCCCACTGTCTATAAGCCAATCATCACTACCATGAGTAATGTTACCTGTGAGAGATGATATCAGAACATATTCATCCTTGCTTGAAGAATCTTCACTTTCATATTTGGATCTCTTTCTGGATGGTTCATCATCCTCTGCAGCATGAGCATGATGTCTTCTTTGGCCTTGACCAAGTTCTTCTTGTGAAATGCTTCTAACCTTGTCTCCCTCTGAAACTGGAACCTCTATACTCATGTAGGTGTCCAATCCATTTTCTTCAGAGAGATCAAATACTTATATTCTTGGAAGTTGTCAACTTCACCAAGCTTATCAACAAGCTGTTGTGATAAATCACTTTGAAATGAGAACCTCAAATGAAAATAGCAAAAGATTAGATCTTACCGATTTGAGGTGTTTGTCCTTGTTCCGAAGCTGGCTGATCTAGGGTTTGTCACAGAAACCCTAATTTTCAAAAATTGGAATATTTTAGATCTGATTGGATAAATAGATAGATGTCTTCAAATGGAGCTGTCCAATGTACTCCTTTTCTGAAAACAGTGGAGGGAAGCTCTCGGAACAGGAAGCCCTAATTTTCTGATTTCTTCTGCAAAAATGCCTGTTACTGTTTCTGTAATATCTCCGAAATTACTGATCCTCTATGTATGAAATTTAGTACTGAGGTAAAATTGCATGTCCCTGATCTAAAACCATAGGTTTCATCAGAATTGGTTTCACCATTTTGTATTTATGATCCTTATCCCAAGGTGACCTGTTACAGGACTGTTCAGAACAGTGAAGTTGTACGGCATGCCATGTGTCACTGGTTCATCATCTGAGTCTGATATTCGGACCAACGAAAGTAAAGTCCGTGCCCTTTCTATAACATCTTTAGGAATTCCATTTAGACCTCTGTAGCCCAATATATTTCATATCTTCCTAGGTGTCCTGTCTATGGATGATTTTTGGAAGAGGATGGAACCCTAACTTGGAGAGATCATATCTCCCGGAATATAGCGAATATGAGGCTGATGTTTGGACACATTGTTCATCAGGATTTTAGCTTTGGCCCTGGGAATTGTTAGCTTCTGATACTTCACCAATCTAAGAATATAGCGACTGTACCAAAACTTATCAGTTTTAGTATTTAGGGTTTCTCCTAGCTTAGTGTCAAACTAGGGTTTGACTTTCCTGGAGTTTCACCCAACCAAATTTCTTGATCCAGGTCTCTAAAATTCGGTTTTGATGAGGAGAAAAATCCTATGCTGGTCTCACCCAAAAATTCCTCTTCTGTAGAAAGCCCTAATTTCCACATCGAAACTGAAAATGCTTGAAATTGAATTCCGCATCGACAGAAAGATGCACCCTTCAATGGAGAGTCATCCTAGCATATTTTTGCTGAAAATCTATGGAGGAAGATCTACAAAATAGGAAGCCCTAGTTCCTGTAGCTGCACAATGTCTTCTTCTCAAGTTAGCTCTGATACCATGTTAGTTTTTCATCACATTAAGCTAGCATTATGAACTTAGGATCTTTTCACTGAGAGAATAACAAGCACATAAATAAA
>LPNX010682089.1:521204-611399 GCA_001517045.1 Pseudotsuga menziesii | reverse complement strand
AAGAGACACAAAGAGATTTTCCTCGGGGAAACCATAAAGGAGAAAACCCCACAACTTCCTCTAAGATAAAATCAGCACCAAAATAGTAAGAGATCTCCCAATAGCAGTGGTCTTCTAGTCCCAGTATATTTCCTCCTCCACAAGTGCGCCTCACTTAAGAGAGTGAATGATGTGTGTGATAAATAGAGAGTCTCACTCTCTATTTATATTCTTCTGTTCACTTGAATTGCATTTTCACACGTAGGCTCGACTAACAAATACTTACCCGAGCCTACACCTTAATTAGTGTATAATAACTCAAGTGCCCCGAAACTGTGGGGACTTACCTAATGACTTGACATGACTTGTTTACATTATTAATCCTCCCGATCGGAACATCGAGGCATGACCACATGACTCAAATACATAATAGCAACATCCCGGAATAAACACCGGGTTACAATACATAAGATACATAGAAGAATACATTCTGAAGTTACATATACATCAACACTGAGGTTAACAGAAAGGAAGATATTTTTGCAACTCCTTTAAAGCATTCTGATTCCTTAAGAGTTTCATATAGCTCTGTAAAAAGGAGGACGGTGTACTTACTTTATCCGTCGAAGATTCTTGTGGCTTTGACTCCTGCTGATGTTGCTGCACAGGTACTACTGCTGTGCTAGGATCAAGAAAATCATGCTTGGCTTCCATAACTGTCTCTTGTTCTCTTTCAATATCAATTGTTTGGGCTTTCGCAGGGGCCCAAGCCTCCTTAGGCTATTTCTCCATATTCTGTATGTGCGTCGTAGCTCCACTCCACGTAACAACATTAATGGCTGGGGCAGGTCTTTGCTCGATGAAAATCATCTTAATATTCTGAGTAGGGCCACCGTTTCTTTCTTGAATCTTAGCTATCAGCTGCGGGCACTTCTCGATCACATGATCTACTGCGCGACAATACCGACATGTCGTAGTTGGGTTCGAACAGTCTCTAGCTAGATGCCTGGCTTGGTTACATTTGTAACACACAATCTGGCCTCTGCCTCTTCCTGGATACCACCATGACCATGACCTCCAAAATCACCTCTACTGGATGCACCCCCATGGTAACCATAGCCATCATTACTCTGTCCCTCATTTTGTACCCGGTAGGTGTCATAGGTACGTTCTTTCATGAGGTCATAACTGCGACACTCATCTTCATTATGTCCGACAGACTTGCAGAATTTACAATAAGGGTTCTTAGGTACTTGTCCATACCTCTGTAGCAGATATCAGTCTTTAGTTTGATGCTGACCTGTCGTCCTACAGAGCTCACAATATAGAACTTGCGGTTGAAATGGGTTTGGCGCACCAGTATTCAAGTAATTTCGTACCATAGGACACCGTTCCTTGTCATGACCTTTTTTCCGACATTGTGTACACCAAACCTCTTCGCGACTGGGGTTTCCTTTCTTCATATCACGGAGCTCCAGGGCCATAGCTGCCAACTGCGCTTGGCTTTGAGCAATACCAGAATTATCTCCGACAGGGGTGGTCTCAAGCTTCATTGCGATTTCCAAAGCTTCTTGCTGGTCAGCAACCTTCTGTTGCATGAGTGGGGTTCTGATATGCAGCAACAATGCTACAATAAACCATTCCTTCTGCTGTGCAGGTCCAATGCTGAAACTGACTTAGTCTAATAGAAATTTGAACCTCTGATCAAAGTCCCATACTGATTTGCCACACCGCTGCTGAATCTCTTTTAATTCAGTGATACATTGCGACTCTGATTTTGGTTTCTTAAACTCTTTGATTATTGCAGCTTTAATATCATCTAAGGCAGGACTCTGATTACTGGAGAATTTCATGAACCAGGTCAAAGCTCAATCCCTGAAAGAAGTAATGAGCTGCACGCTTCTTACAACTGGATCTGTAATGTTCTTAGCATTCCACACTGCTTCACATAAAAACCAGAACTGCTCTGGATCCTTCGATCTAGTTCCTTTGAAAACAGGGAGCTTAAGATCATCAGTCATGTGGGCCATAGTAGATTTAGGGGGGTTTGGAGGTGGACTGGAAGTAGGCAGGGTGGAATTTACTGGGGTAGACTGACCGATGACAGGAATACTCGTACTAGGGTTACTTTTGGTCTACGACGGATTCTTAGGGCTAACAGGTCTGCACTGCGGGGTTACCGGAGGGTTTCCAATAGAAGGGATTTCTTCGGGCTCCGAGGCCGCTGGCATGATAGGGGTAGACTCGGTATCCTGACCTACAGTATAGGACTCAAAATTTCTCTTGTACCTTTTTCCACTTCACAGCAAACCACTTTGCTCGGCGAAGGTGTTGTCACTTGCAAACATATGTTAGTAATACAAAATATAACAGTCTGATTCAATAATCAATATTCCTTTTTCAGCCAATAGCATTTTAATTCTCAAACTAAATAAATTCAATAACTTACCCCTTGGTCCTTTGAAAAATTGTCACTCGGCTTCACTGAAGGAAGTGCTCGTGTCGATGGCGAAATCCATCACAAATGCTTCAAGAGTTTGCATCGTCCAGAAATCAACCGTGTGAGATATCTCGTTGTTCACCCTTTTCAATATATTAACTCTAGCAGAGGTCCAAGCAGGAAACCGACCTTCACGGAAGTTCGTCCCTCTCTCTACCAACCTGGATAACCACTCGTGCAACTCTATGTGGATACTACCAAAGAAAATTTCATAAGCATCACAAAAAGCATACCTTTGTAAAAAGTCGTTTGCACTACGATGTGGATCTTTGTTCTCTTGCTCAGCGAATTTTAGATAAGTCTCATCAAGCCAATCCCCAATTTCCTTCACAGAGGGTCTCCAGATCACAGCCCTCAAGGTATGACGTAAACCCCTCTTGAGCAGATACTGAGTTCAACTGGAAACGGAACCAATTTGTTGGGCAATAGGGCAGACCCAGGTTTTATATCTTTTACTTTGCACCAACAAAAGACCCACAGTGTTGGCCCTTTCGGCAACAACCTGTGAACAGGTTGCAGTATCACCCGAAACAAGTATGGGGTGCCGCAAAATCAGGTTTCTGCAAGCAGAAGAGGGATATTACTGTACCTTTAGCCTTTAAAAACTTATAATCAATTAACACTATGCTTCAGCATCCACATATATATCTTCGCAGTTAGATAAACAAACAGTGACTTGCTTAACCCTTACTGGGAATTCACAGTGAAGCTACTATTTTAGCAGTGATCTACTTATCAGATATGTATGATTATTAATGCATAATAGAACATAACAGAAATAAAACCAGATATAACGTGGTTCACCCCCAGTGTAGGGGCTACATCCACAGAACTGTGCTTATTCAACTTCTTTACAAAATCACAGTTCTGATCTGTGCACTCAGCTACAGATCCCTTAAGTCCTTAAAGCCATGCACACAGCTGCAGGCCTCTACGCACATAGCTGTAAATATTCTTAACACTTACAAACACTCTGTGCACACAGCTGCAGAGGTCGTCCACTCACACAGCTGGGACTTGACCTTCTCTTACAAAATAGCCTTAGATTCACATCAAATCCTTTTACATAAAATCCTAACCTCACTTCTTTACACAAGTGCCTATTTATACAGCGCACTATTACAAAACCATGGATTTAAACCATGGGCACTCGAAACCCTAAACCCTGGACTTAAACCATGGGTTTATTAAAACGTGAGGGATTTGACTCAACCCCGACACCCGTAAAACTATTTTGAGTTGTAACTCCGCTTACAAACTCCTACAAACCCGCAGAGTTCCCCCCCTTAAGGACCATTAGGGTGTGCCCCAACACAGGCTACCACATCTGGAAGGTGTGAAGAGGATGAGTTGACAGGAAGTGTACAATCCTTCCTGTGGAGCTGCTTGAAACTCATAAGAAATATGAAATCCATAGGAGAGCTTCAACGCATCATAGATTAGTATCAGCAGTCTTCTTCCATGAGTAGTACGCACNTGGGCCATACAAGAACAGGAAGAGAAATGAGACTCACAACACAAATTGGAGAGTTTGAAATGGATGAGGTAATCCTAGATTTAGGATCAGAGGTAAATGCTCTTACTAAGCAGACATGGGAACAAATGGGTAGCCCTAAGTTATCTAGATCACCTATCCATCTATGATTAGCCAATCAGTAGAGGGTATCGCCACTGGGTCGATTACCGCAAGTACCAGTTGATATTGATGGGATTTGCAGCTTTGCAGATTTTGAAGTCATAGAAATTATTGGTGATAGCAGACTGTATACAGCTTTGTTAGGTATTGATTGGGCAATTGATAACATGGCTGTTATCTATTTGAAGAAAAGACAAATGACCTTTGAGGATAAACAGATTCGAGTCGTCGCACCGTTGGATCCTTTTCAGTGTCCTCGATATATTGAACCTATCTGAGCAGAGGAAGAGGTGAGTAATATGGAGAGCCTCTATCAGAGTACTACTAACCAGAGTGATTATAGCAATCTCACCACAGAAGGAAATATTAGTTGGCGATGCGATAACTCATGCGCATCGGATTTGGATGTTGGTTTAGAAAATTGGCAAAATAGACTCTATGAAGTTTCAGCTCATAGATGTGCATTTATGACTAAGTCACTGCGATGGATTGGAACAGAGACTAAGGATATCCCTACGTTTGATGGCTTAGTATATGTCAATGAATTTTTACAGCAGTGTGAGTAGGAAATCCCTCATGAGCAGAGGATGGAAGCTATTGACCTTGCAGTAAAAGCCACACCTGCAAGATGGTGGCATGCACATAAAGAAAATATTGCATCATGGGATGATTTTAAGAGATTGATGATGATCAGATTATCTAATGACAAGGAGTGTTTCCATTAGAAATATAAAGGATAAAGTGACCCCAAGTCACATATTAAGATTTTTGAATAGAATTGGTCGGACATTCCAGAGGATGAATGGGTTCACCTATTCATTCACACTTTAGACACAGTCCTAAGGAAGTGGTACATTGAGACAGAGTTGTGCAGAGGAACAATTATATGGCCAGTTATGATCGATAGCTTTGTACTCACTTTCACTTTTGAATATGAGTATCCAAGTATTGATCAGGATCTATCACAGGAGACAGTAGGAGAAAGCTCAACACAATCGATTTCCCATGAGGAAGTCTTTGCAAAGGATCGCACCAATATAGTGCTGATACCACTAGGGAGCATCCAATTCCCTGCTTCGATGATTGATGTGCAGATACAGGTTAGACAACCTATCGAGGTTAATCTGGCACAGCTCCCCATTGATCAACTACAGATGATCCAGCAGCAGATAACTGGAGAGCTTAGGGATAAAGAGCTTACGACTTATAAACAGAACACTCAGCTGAGACAATAAAATGCAGAGCTCACTGCAGGCTTTCAGACAAAGGAGGAGGAGTTAAGACAATGAAGAAAGAGAACAGGATCTAAGTCAGGTCCTACAGAACATGGTATTGGAGTTACCCCAGTGTAACATTGATTTTTCCTTGCCTCTAACGTAGAAAGTGTGAATAATTGCCGATAGAGCAAAGGCTCTGGAAGAGACAATGGTCGAGATGGAGGCAGACCACAAGGCGCAGATTGCTGAGCTTGAGGCTCGAGCACCAGGCACACCTGAGGCAGAAAAGGAAGCAAGGGCACAGGCCTTTCAACTCACTTCAACACAGATGAATTGTCGCATAGATGATACAGATTCATTGCTAGATGATGTGATGAAGACATGGTCAGAGCTAAAAGAGCTCCCAGATAGACTGGATTTGCAGCAGAGCATCCAGAACATAGTGCATGCAATAGCAGAAATCAAAGAAGAAGTCAAGAGCTTAGGATCTCTTGCAAAGATGAAGAAGACGACAAAGATGAACCGTTTGCAACAGGAAGCGTAGCGATTGCGAGAAAAAGAAATAAATTCAATAATATGCTTCAACCTTATCAGGAACAAATCACAGAGTTGGTCGATGCAGTTGAGCAGAAGGTCAAGGAGTTCACTGCAAGCAAGAGTGAAATTGATAACACAGAAGACCCCCTGATTAGTCAAGTTATGCTTAAAGCAGCACAAGACTGTGTCGAAGCTATGGACAAAGATTTCATAGGACTCAGGGAGAGATTTGCAAGGATTTCCCAGGAAGCCAAGGAGAATCTACAGCAAGAGAAACCAGTTGTTAGTGGCTCGGGGACAAGCCACAAGTAAGTGTTAGGGGACTGTTGGAGCAGGGACTCGTAGCTACAAGAAAAGCTGCATTTTTTGGTAGAAGATGGACAATTTTTGGAGGAAATATAGTTTTGGCGATGCGATAAAGGTACAATGTCGTAGCGCATTCCCCACTGTGGATAGTGGGCCGAAAATCGCGGCGGTCGGAACAAGGAAGTCAAAGGAAATAGTACCTGAAGTGGCTGAGAAGAGAGCTCAACCACTGCATTTAAGGTGGTGGCGACGACAGGAGGGCTCAACTACCCTCATAAATGGAAAAGGAGCAACGGTTCGAGGTATTAAAGACAAAGGTCAGAAGGGGAGAAACCGAGGAGGTGGCACTGATACCCGTGATCAGCACCAAAAATCGTGGAAGACTACAGAAAGCTGCAGTGTGACCAGTAAGCGGTAGTTCAAAGTACAGATAGGCTGACTGTCACAGTTAGGGTTTTGGGTTACTGTTGGGATAGGCCCACAGTGTTGTATCATGGTGAGACCTTTGGGACACCTATTTAAGCATGTATTTTGTATTATGAAAGGTTGGTTGGTTGGCCGGTTTGGTTGGTTAGGTTGTTACTAGTTGTCATCACTATTGTAAGACATTGAAGAAGAGTCGAGCTCTGGTTCTGTTATTAAGTCTGTCGTTATCTTACTGTAACCAGTGGCCAACTCCTTGAGCATGAATGTAACAATATGCAGGGATTCAGAGAGAGAGGAAGGAAATATTGTAAGAAGAAATCATTATAAGAAGAGAAGAGATCTAAGAGAGAAGGGCTCCCGGCTGTGTGCATGGAGTTTTCCAGAAGATATCAAGCTGCATAAGAGGTTGTAGCGGAACTGTGTTACTCTCTCAAGATATAATATAAACACAGTTCCTGTGGATGTAGCTCCCCCCCTAGAAGTGAACCATGTAAAATCCGTGTGTTGTGCGACTATTTCATGTGATTGTGCTCTACTTAGTGCTATTTGTTATTCATTAAATGAACTTTGCTTATTAGTTAATGAATGTATGTAAGCTATCCTTCAGTTTAAAGTAACATAGAAGGTTAAATGCGAGTTGAAGGTGTTGAGTATTTTGTATATGACTTTATCAGTGGTTGATTCACGACAGCTAACAGTTACAGTGTTAAGTGACTTTTGTATATTTAGTTCAGCGAGTTGAACGTAGTTGATGTTAAGCTTGTTAAAATGTAGAAGCTTAAGTGAAGTTGTTTAACACCCTTATGAAGGTTAACTGAGCTATTATACCCAGGGAGAAAGCCTCTGGACCTTGAGAGTTGATGAGCATACTGAGTCTTATTGTAGGAAATATCACAGCGTAGAAAGGCGATATCGCACTGTCGGAGGAGCTACAGTGTGAGATATCGTAGGTTAAGAGTTGAGCAGAAGGGAAAGTTTCACATCGTCATAGAAGCTGCGATGCGATAAGAGTAAGTCCCATAGTAGAGTTATCTAGGAAGATAGAAACATCCCTTACTGTGGGATTTAGCTGGTTAATCAGAGTCAGAAGGACCTAGGATGCTACAAAACCTGGTTGAGGAAACCTGATTCTTCAGCCACCACATATAGGATCACTTCGAGTGAGAATTCAGGTCGTTTTGTGGTCTATTGCCGAAAGGGCCAGTGAGCTAGGGGTTTTGTTGGTACAATACAGTAAACCTGGGTCTGCCAAAGAGAAACCAACACTTGGTAAATTCCTTCAATTAGTAGATGAATTTTTTGACATACACATGAACCAGGAAAACTTAAACATGGAGGAATCCAAATAGCTCAAGTTAAAAGATAAAGTGGCTAAGCATAACATTGTCCAATTGCCCAGCAACTACATACCCTGAGGTCTAGTACCACTGGAGGAGTTGTTTTATCACAATGACATCCCTTTCAATCCTGCCAAAAAGGAGCTAGATCCTGCTATCCAAGAGAAAAACATAACAATCCAAAGCCATCCAAAACTGATAAATCTATCCACTGGGATTACTACTGATAAGAGGTATGAATTTTGCATCCTGATAAAAGAGTTTGCTGATGTCTTTGCATGGGAGTAGAGTGACCTAAAAACTTATCACACCAATATCATCTAGCACAGGATCCCTTTGGAGAAGGACACCATTCCTTTCAAATAGAAGCTGAGACCCATCATCCCTCTCCTATTACCAGTGATTGAAAAAGAGATCCAAAAGCTCCTCCAAGCCAAGATCATAATCCCCCTCAGGTATTACAAGTGGATTGCAAACCTAGTAGTGGTAAGAAAGGAAAATGGAGAAATCAGGTTATGTGTGGATTTTAGAAACCTGAACAAGTGTTCCAAGAAACACAACTATCCACCACCCAAGATGGAACACCTACTGCAGAAAGTCTTGGGATCTAGGGTTATGTCCTTCCTTGATGGATTCTTTGGATACAACCAAGTTGCTGTACACCCGGATGACCAAGAGAAGACTTCTTTTACCACCCCCTAGGGCACCTTCATGTATGCTAAAATTCCATTTGGGATAATGAATGTTGGGGCCACGTTTCAGAGAGCCATGGACCTAGCTTCTATAGGGATAAAAGATAAGTTTGTGCTGATATATTTGGATGACCTAATATTTTACTCTCATAGCCATCATGACCACTTGCGTCATTTAAGGAAGGTATTTATGAAGTGCAGAAGGTATGGAATATCACTGAACCCCAAGAAGTCCCAGTTTGCACTCAATGAAGGAAGCCTCCCAGGCCACATAGTCTCAGCTAAAGGTGTAAAGATCGATCTGGTAAGGGTGGAATAAATCCGAAATATATCAATACCAAGGTCAAAAAGAGACATTCAGTCCTTTTTAGGGAAGATAAACTTTGTTAGGAGGTTCATTCCTAATTTCTCTGAGCTAGTAAAGCACATAACAGTCATGCTAAAAAAGGATGCAGAAATAAAGTTGACTGACCAGGCAAGAAACTCTTTTGAAGACATTAAGAAATCCATCATGGAGGCCCCAACCATTATTGTACCGACTACACCAAGGGTTTTTACATTTTCTCTTTTGAATCTTATGACACAGTGGCAGCTATACTATTAAAAAGGAATGATGAAGGTCTTGATCATCCAATTGCATTCTTCAGCAAAACCCTGAGAGATGTTGGGCTAAAGTATGACCCAATTGAGAAGCAGGCTTATGCTCTCATAAAATATTTGAATACTTTTAGAATATACATTCTCCATGCAAAGGTCATTGCATATGTCCCTTCAGTTGCTATGAAGGATGTTTTGACTCAGCCTGACATTGATGGGAAGAGAGCTAAGTGGATTTCCAAACTCATTAAGTTTGATGTAGAGGTGAAACCCACCAAGATGGTAAAGGGATTAGGTCTGGCCAAACTCATGGTCAAAGAAAGTTGTGAACTGATGGGATTAAATTTCACATGTGTCAAATCATCAAAGGTGCATACTGTGGTAGCAACAGAAATAGAAGTAAATCAATATCAGCATGACATTCCATCAGTAGCTAAGAACATATCTTCATGTGAGTGGTACTCAGGTATCATTCAATTTTTACAAAAATTAGAAGTTTCTCCTGATCTCAATCCTAACCAAGCACGAGCTCTTAAGTTAAAATCTGTTAAGTTTTTCATAATCGACAAACTACTGTACTGGAGGGATCAGTCTGGAAATTTGCTAAGGTGTCTAGATAAAGAGGAAGCAGAGTAGGTCATGCATCACTTTCATTCCAGCACATGTGGAGGCCACCACTATTGGAAAACCACATCCCACAAGATCTTAAGAGTAGGATACTATTGGCTATTCCTCTTTGCTTATGTATGCACTTTTGTAAGGGCCTGTGACCAATGCCAAATATTTATAGGGAAGCAGCAGCTCAAATCCTTGCCCCTTAGGCCTATTACAATGAATAGGCATTTCCAGCAATGGGGTCTATATTTCATAGGTGAAATAAATCCATATTCTAGTGGACAGCATAAATGGATCTTAGTAGCCATCAACTACTTTACAAAATGGATAGAAGCAGTACCTACCAGGAATGCCACTCATCAAGTCATAATGAGATTTTTATATGAGAATATATTTAGCAAGTTTGGTTTCCCAGTAAGGGTAGTAACTGATAATGCACCAGCTTTCAAGGATGGGGCATTAGTTAAAATGTGTGAATCAATGGGTATTCAACTAGTGCACTCCACATCCTATTATCCCCAAGGCAATGGCCTAGCTGAGTCATCCAACAAAATCTTAGTCAGAATCATCAGGAAACTACTGTAGACAAATCAAAAATGCTGGGATTCAAAGCTTAAGTTTGCCTTATGGGATGATAGGGTAACAGACAAAAGATACATAGGGACTTCTCCATTCAAGCTAGTTTATGTCATTGAGGCCATTTTTCCTATTCAACTCATCCTTCTAGTGGCAAATTTCTTTCAGGAAAAGGAAGATGAACCAAATGATATGGTGAGAAGGATGATGGATTTGGTGGAGTTACAGTAGATCAAGGAACAAGTTGTAGGAAAATCAGAGGCTCATCAACAGAGGATAAAGGGCATGTTTGACAAAAGAGCAAAGGCAGACAACTTCCATGTCAGAGATTGGGTCCTCAAGTGGGATGTTGTCAGACAGGACAAGGGCAAACATGGAAAATTTGACTCTTTGTGGATAGGCCCTTTTGTGATAGCCCGGGTACTTAAGAATAACACCTTCAAATTGCAGAATCTGGAAGGTGAAGAGGTATTTGATGGCTCAGTAAATGGGTGGTTCTTGAAACTCTATTTTATTTGAGGCTCTAAGGCCTTATTATTTTAAATTAGTAGATAGTAGGTTGTTTTGCTTTTAGAATAAACTACATGCCCAATGGAACAATAAATGATAGTGTTATGTTACTTAGTTGCTTTTAGGGAAAGGCATTTTGGTCTTGGGTTCTTGGGACCTCACTCAGAGGTTCCCATCCCCAAGTAGGATTCAGATGTTATCTCCCAAAATAATTTATTTCGATAGTATGAAGAATTTAACTCATGCAATGAAGGATATGAATATCACTAACAGTTTGAAAGCCTCTGTTTTTTATTTGGATGAAAATTTCACAAGTTGTAGCTTTCAGTGGCTTAGGTGAGGACTACCATAGCTCATTAGCCACCGAAAAGCTATGTTTTGGCAACTAAACAGTTGAACATGGGCCAAATACAAACCCCCAAAAGCGGTCTAAGCAAGAAGAGTCAAAATAACACTTTTAGTGGCTTAGGTGAGACTAAAAAAATTCATTAGCCATTGAAAAGGGGTGCTTTCGGTAGACTGAAAAGAGAGATCAAAGGGGTTTAGACCACCAACAGCGAGTGGCATGCGGCACTGGGAAAGGTACAGTTAGTGGTTTAGATGAGGATCATAACATCTCATTAGCCACCAAAAGCTGGAAGATAAATAATGGGTGGAAAACCCTTTTGATGGTTTAGGCGTATTGCTAAATATTTTGACTTCCATTGGAACATTTTTTAACAGTGTGTCAGAGGTTTACACCTCTACGACGCCGACAATTTAGAGATTTAGTCCTCTATTTCGCCGCCACTATGAAGAGTCTAGTGGTTTGAATTTCTGACGCACTAGTGGCTTGAGGTTCCAATTGCCGATCATTAGTGGTCTAACGTTCCGATCACTGACGAAGAGTCTAGCGGCTTGAGGTTCCAATCGATGATCATTAGTGATCTGAGGTTTTGATCATCGACGAAGAGTTTGGTGGTTAGAGCTTCCAATCGTCGATACTTAACCATTGCAACGTTAGTAGTTTGAAATGCTGACACTACAGTAGCGTTGAGGTTTAAAGCTCCGATCGACATTAGTGGTTAGAGCTTTTGATCATCGACGGGAGGTGTTAGTAGTTTGTTCGGAAGCTAAAGAGGGTTTTTTACAAGGTCGCTATCTTCCAAAAATGGAAATTCACCATGAAAACGGGGAAAAGGTTCTAGCATCTTAGGTAATAAAGTAATGTTTAATTAGCCACCAAAAGCCATCTTTTCAGTGGCTAGTTGACAAAATCACAGAGGATCTTAAACCACCAAAAAGGCCAAAATAGGGAAACAGTTGGGAACTGTCACATCCTACCCCGTCAACAAGATAGAAGATCATTTCAGAGCATGATTACCCACCGAAAAGACTTGGAGCCGTATGAATGTGTGAGAAATGAGTGAAAAGAGTCGTTATTTAAGTTGCCAAAAGTGATCTGACCGCCAAAAATCTAGTTTTCCTCCACTTGTCCCAAAAATCATCACTTAAACCACAAAATGCTAATGCTGAGGTACCCAGGAGATTACACCCATTAGGATGAAGAAAAGTGGACCAGCTCTTAGACAGGAGCTAGGTGATGTGAGTTATTTAGAGGCCCAACAATAGGTTTGCAGACTGTTCCCAGAGGTAGGATGCTACAAATATTGTGAAAAAATACAGGGTTTTCATCAGCAGGTGGTTGAATATTTTTCCATGTCATTTGATGGTTCAAAAGCAGTCATAGGAAGGGAGGAATTTCTCATAGATGAAGCACTAATATCAGAGGTGACTGAACTCCCTTTCATAGGAGAGAAGTGGTTCAAGGCCACCATACCCAAATATGTGGAGTTCAGGTCATATCGCAAGCCTGAGAATAGGGGGATGATATGGAAGAAGAGTGTGCCATCATCATGGTTGGAAGAGAGCTAGAAGCAGCTAGTAAAGGCCATTGTGGTCTATTTTACTTGTGAAGGAAGATACAATAGAGAAATGATCTATCATTTCAAACTCATGAACCACTTCACAGGTAAGAACCCTCTTAATCTGCCCTTTTATTTACACAGAAGTCTAGGGAAGATGGCCCGTCAGGTGAAAGCTAAGCCATCCAAAACTGCTGGCAGGCTATGCCACAACGGTCTGATCCAACTATTGGTCTAGGAATCATTGAAGAGAAGAAACATTGCTTGGCCCTATTTCCTGTTCTGGAATGGCTTTGAGACAGGCCTTCAACCAAAGGAGAAAGTAAAATCTCCTTCCAAGAAATCTAGCACCCCAAGGAGTGGGAGAAGAAGGAGGAGAGACATTTCCCCAGCTGCAGCAACTGAAAAACTTCCCTCCTCCTCCAAAACCAAAAATGCAAAAAGGAATTTGGATTTCGGTGAGAAAGGTCAGGAGGTAGAAGCTCATTAGGAGAATGTATTAAACCTACCTTATTCATATTCTAAGGTAGAACAAGGAGAGGATGCAGCCTTAGCTCTACGAATTTTTCCATTTACTGAAGCATTTACATCCCCCACACCACAGGAACAAGAAGAACCAACTGAAAATGCTTCCTCCAGTAAACCTAGAAGTCAAAAGATCAATCAGCTACTAAGGCAGGTTTATGATATGAAGGTCTTGGAAAGAGAACTAAAGAGAAACAATGAAATATTGACTATTAGAAACAAGCTATTGCACAAGTCCTACTTGGAGCAGAGGGAGAGATACATCTTCTTGAAAAGGCTGAACTCAAGGTACCTGAAGGACAATACCAGGTTACTAAGGATGGTGTGACTCCAAAGGCTACAGTTGAAATAAGCAAAAGCAAACCCTAGCATCCACCCTGCCTTATCAACCATAGCTGAAGTAGCCATCAGTCTCCAACCTCTTGAAATGAACGAGGGCCCAGCAAACACTCTAAACATGAATCTATCAGAAGAAGAATGTTTAACAAACAGGCCTGGAAAGGCATTTTTTGTGCAGAACCTAATAAATTTTTTGAAACAGGGCTTTCGGTGGTTAAGCGGGCGCTAGAGAAATCTGTTAGCCACCAAAATATCCTCTTTAAGCAGTTAAAGGTTTCTATAGACTGACCGCTTAACCACTGAAAGCGGACAGAGGTTTAAAGGCAAGTTTTTGACAGACGAAACTAGATTTCGGTGACTGCAGACAACCCAAGGATGTAATTCAAAGATAAAAGGTGCTGATAGAAGTATCAGAAAGGGTCTGTTTAGATCTATTATGTCAAACAACACCATAAAGTCATCAACCCTAATTGTCAAGGAGAAATCAGTGGGTTAACTCACAGTGGACCAATAGCAGTGATCATCAGCAACTACTTCAGTTATTTAATGTTTAGTCAGTGAACTAAATATTCATTATAGTTAGACAAGTAGTTAGGTAGGGTTTCAAACCCTAATTTGCAAAAACTGTTACTTTTGATTTTTTTGTAAAAAAAAACAGATCCAAGTTTTAGTATCTATCCATTTTGTAAAACGCTATAAAGCCTAAGATCGATTTTATAATAAACGTTCAAATTCAGGGATTTATAAGCCTATAATACTTTCATGCTTCTCATTTTACTTATTCATGATATAATCTCTTTTGTTGTGATTTGTTTAGCCATCATCTCTTTCTTTACTGTGTTTATGCCTGAATGTGTATTTAGGTCATTTTAAGATTGATTAGAAAGATGATAGTTGTCATCCTATTGGCTTGTTAGTGTGATTTGATTTATCAATACCATCCTCATCAGTATTCAGCCATTTATATGCATGTGTTTTGTATGTAAGTCTGCCAGCCTAGTGAGTTCTCCATCCCTGCACCTTATTGTCGAACTTCTGAGCAATTGTAACTAAAATCCTTGTAAATGAGTGAGTTTTATGCATGCCTTGAGAGTGGAAAGATTATATAGGTCAACTGAGTTGATCCATATCAGAAAACCCCAAAAACATTGTAAGTTACCCTGCATCCTCGAGCTACAACCTAGAGGAGTTTCCTGGAGTGATAACAAATTCACACCGTTGTCAGGGAGAGGAGATTGAAGCTCGTCTTCCCTAGGAGATGGCATAGATCCATGCTTTGATGATAGACAAATCTTGGACACTATTATGGTTGTAATCATCTATCTGGTGACTCCATTTATATAAGGTGGCTTCAAGAAGACCAAGTACCAAAGAAAACCCAAAGGGGCCACCAGCAACACCAGTTTCAGATCCAGAATAAATTTTGAGGAAAGCTACGGATTTACTAAGATAGACCAGCAGTGCCAAACAAAAATCTACATCAGGTATTTCAAGAAATATTTTTGCTATTATTTCTTCTGCTGAAATTCTTAATTCCCAAGAATTTTTAGATACATCCAAAAAATCTAGGGGTTGGGCATCTTCAAGCACTGCTCCTTATGAAGATCCAATCCATGGTGATGCCACTAGGATAAGTATACCACCACCTTCTTAGCAAGTATCTTCATCAGTGCTGCCTTCCACAACCCTGTCCATACCCATTTCCAATATGTTACCCATCAATTGACCAAGATGGAAAGGATCTTGGTAGCTAGGTATACACCCATAATTTTGCCAAATTCTCTCGCAGCCATGCCTACTAGGGATTATATCAAGTATATTCCTAAGTTTAGAAGGGAAGGGGATTTCACTACTGAAGAACATCTAGAGGATTTTTACAGCTATGTTGTAAATATTAACATAGAACAAGAAGATGTATGGACTAGGGATTTTGTGCAAATCCTAGATGGCCAGGCCAAGAAGTGGTTTAAGGAGTTTCCTGCTAGATCAATGGCAGGCATAGAGGCCCTAGATGAAGTTTTCCTAAAGCATTTGGGAGAAAGGAGAGACCACCTCTACTATATCATAGAATTTAGAAACCTGAAAAGAGAAAATGGGGAGTCTATCTCCAACTTTACCAAGAGATTCAATAATATGTACAGCAAAATGCCTACAAAAATTAAGCCCACTCATACCTCAGCTAGGATAACTTATGCAAATTCCTTTGACTCTAACTTCTACTTACTTCTTACAGAAAGGAGTTCTGCTTCCTTATCACTCATGCAGTATGCTTCCAAAGGGGTAGAGTCAAACATTCTGGCATCTCAGAAGGTCAAAGGGAATATAGACAGGAAGAAGCATCTAGCATACCCTAGTGGGGCTTCTGCATCAGAGAACAAGATTGAAAAAATGACCAAACTATTAGATAACCTAACTGTCGAAATTTCTAAATTGAAGGACCAAGGACATCCACCTGTGAGGGGTAAAGGGCCAAGTGTCTTTGCTCCTCGAAACCCTAATTTTGTTCCTTATAGAAGAGGAAACCCCCAAGTTCATATTCTCAGAAGGGAAATAAATCAAGGGGAATATCAGAGGATAAGAGATCCATTTCAAAATTATGTATTAGAAGAAGAGCCAGAATTCATTGAAGAAGAAGGAGAAGCTGAATACAACATCCACTACATGGAGGATGAGGTGGAATATTCTTTTGTAACATAGGCAGAATATGAGGAAGCTCTAATTGATGAGAAAGTCACTGAGGAAGCTGTCTATCAATTTAATGGTCAGGAAGGTTACAATCTGAGGTCTAGGATGGTCGTTCCTCTCAAGAAAAATGTTGTACCCATCAAGCAACCTGCTGCACTAGCTAGAAAGGTTGTTGTTTTACCAAATAAGGTGGTCGTCACATCCAAAGCATTGCAGAAACTGACACCTTTAGCCATACCTAATCAAGTCCAACTCAAACCTACAGCTCATGAGGTAAGGTTTCCTGATAGGCTGCATTATTCTTTCAACCTTGAGTCTGAAATTAAAAAATTGTAAATCCCTTTCCCTTTAATTGAGCTAATGAAAAATGATGCATTCAAGTTCTCCATTTTGAGGTCCCTTCAGCCCAAGGTGCACATTGACAGTGAATTTGTGAACCTACAAGATGATAATCCTATTGTAAACCTAGGACCCATGATCGAAGACATAAATAAATCCTGCCCACCATTCTATATATCCTTGAACATCCATGATAAATTCCTCCATAACTATCTGTTGGATTCAGGAGCCTCTCATAACCTAATACCAAAGGCATTGATGTATGAGATTGGCCTTAGAATCTCCAAGCCGTACCATGATTTATTCTACTTTGAATCTAGGAAGGTCAAGTGCTTGGGCCTCATCAAATACCTTGTTGTGAACCTAACTCAGCTACCTTCGAAAAGCATCATGATGGAAATTGTAGTGGCTGATATCCCTCCAAAACCTGTCCTCTTACTGTCTCAGTCATGGAGAAAAATACTAGGTGGCACCCTTCAAATGGATCTCACATATGCCTCCATTGCCATGTTTGGAGGGGAGACTAAGAGGATATATAGGAAAAACCAGCTAGCATACATTATAAGTAAGGAGATTCACTCAGTGAATCACCCCATCTATGAAGTGGACACGGATTTTGGGTCTTGCATTTTGCAAATAGATGATACTCAGTAGACATCAGTTCATATCACTATGCCCACCTATTAGTACCCCGAATAAGTAACACCAACAATTTGGACCATGCATTTTGATGAGGCTAGCACTCAGAGCTCAATAGGTGCAGGTGTAGTATTGATCTCCCCATCTAAGGAAAACATTCACCTGTCTTATAAGCTTGATTTTAAAACCACTAACAACATGGAAGAATATGAATCCTTTCTTCTAGGATTTAAATATGCCAAGGAGATGGGGATCATGTGCATGAATATTTTTGGAGATGCAAACCTCATCATACAATAGGTTAACAACACGTTTCAAACAAAAAATATTATACTGAAGGCCTACAGGGACAAGGTATGGAAACTCAGAGACTCCTTTATGTTTTTTGAACTGTCATATATTCCTATGGCTTTGAATCACCTGGTTGATTCCCTGGCTGTCTCTACAAGTATGTTTGTTCCTCCTTTACCCCCTAAGCTCAGCTATGATGTTCAATTCAAGTACATACCCTCTCTACCAGACAATGTAAAATTTTGGAGGGTGTTTGAGAATAATGAGGAGTGTAGTAAATTCCTTCAATTAGTATATGAATTCTCTAACTTACACATAGACCAGGAAAAGCTAAACATGGAGGAATACAAATAGCTCAAGTTAAAAGATAAAGTGGTTGAGCAGAACATTGTCCAATTTCTCAGCAACTACATACCCCAAGGTCTAGTACCACTGGAAGAGTTATTTCATCACAATGACATCCCTTTCAAGCCTGCCAAAAAGGAGCTAGATCCTACTATCCAAGAGCAAAACATAGGAAGCCAAAGCCATCCAAAAATGATAAATATGTCCACTCGACTGACTGCTGGTTAGAGGTATGAATTTTTCATCCCGATAAAAGAGTTTGTTGATGTCTTTGCATGGGAGTATAACGACCTAAAAAATTATGACACCAATATCATCCAGCACATGATCCCTTTGGAGAAGGACACCATTCCTTTCAAATATAAGTTGAGACCCATCAGCCCTCTCCTATTACCTGTGATTGAAAAAGAGATCCAGAAGCTCCTCCAAGCCAAGATCATAATCCCCCTCAGGTATTCCAAGTGGATTGCAAACCTAGTATTGGTAAGAAATAAAAATGGAGAAATCAGGTTGCGTGTGGATTTTAGAAACCTAAACAAGTGTTCCAAGAAAGACAACTATCCACTTCCCAAGATGGAACACCTGCTGTAGAAAGTATCAGGAGCTAGGGTTATGTCCTTCCTTGATGGCTTCTCTAGATACAACCAAGTTGTTGTACACCCAGATGACCAAGAGAATATTTCTTTTACCAATGGGGTCTTCACATAGTGAAACTGTGTCATAGCATGTTTGTTCATGGGATATTAAAGAATACCCCTAATTTCACTAGATATTGAAAATTAATTACAAAAATCAATTTGTTGAGCCCCCCTCCTAATACATATTTCAAATTTAAAAACCCCTATCTTTACATTATATTCCTTATTTTTACTAAAAACCCCTTTTTATACCCCCCATACCCTATTCCCTACCCCCCAATACCTACAATATGAACCTCCCAATATGAATGAACGTGATAAGATATTTCTCAACAAGGTGAATCCCCCATGCTTTTACCACCCCATGGGGCACCTTCATGTATGCTAAAATGCCATTTGGGCTAAAGAATGTTGGGGCCACTTTTCAGAGGGCCATGGACCTAGCTTTTGTAGGGCTAGACGATAAGTTTGTGCTGATATATTTGGATGACCTAACAATTTACTCTTATAGCCATCATGACCACTTGCAGCATTTAGTGAAGTTATTTATGAAGTGCAGAAGGTATGGAATATCACTAAACCCCAAGAAGTCCTAGTTTGCACTCAATGAAGGAAAGCTCCTTGGCCACATAGTGTCAGCTGAAGGTGTAGAGATCGATCTAGTAAGGGTGGAAGAAATCCAAAAGCTATCAATACCAAAGTCAAAAAGAGACATTCAGTACTTTCTACGCAAGATAAACTTTGTCAGAAGGTTCGTTCCTAATTTCTTCGAGTTGGTAAAGTACATAACAGTCATGATAAAAAAGGATGCAAAAATAAACTGGACTGACCAGGAAAGAAAGTCTTTTGAAGACATTAAGAAATCCATCATGGAGGCCCCAACCCTGATTAGTCTCGACTACACCAAGGGTTTTTAAATTTTGTCTTTTGCATCTTATGACACAATGGCAGTTGTACTATTACAACAGAATGTTGAAGGTATTGATCATCCAATTGCATTCTTCAGCAGAACCCTGAGAGATGCTGAGCTGAAGTATGACCCAATTGAGAAGCAAGATTATGCTCTCATAAAATATTTGAACACTTTCATAATCTACATTCTCCATGCAAAGGTCATTGCATATGTCCCTCCAGCTATTGTGAAGGATGTTTTGAATCAGCCTGACATTGATGGGAAGAGAGCTAAGTGGATTGCCAAACTCATTGATTTTGATGTAGAGGTGAAACCCACCAAGTTGGTAAAGGGATTAGGTCTTGCCAAACTCATGGCCAAAGAAAAATGTTAATTGATGGGAATAAATTTCACATGTGTCAAATCAGAAAAGGTGCATATTGTGGTAGCAGTAGAAATAGAAGTAAGCCTACTTGACTTTTCCAATTCATGAGCTTCTTAGTGGATTTGGAAACTGCTTTATGCACCTATGGAGGATTTGACTACATTTAGTAAGCCTACTTTTTTACTATTTAGAATGGCATCCTTATGCATTCGAATATCTCATGTAATTCTATATTTAAGGAGCCTATTACTTCACAAGGTTGGCTATTGTACACTTATTCAATACATATTAGTGCTATGCTCCAATTTCAGTCTCCTTTGATGTTAATTTTGCATGTTTGATTAGCAATTTTGTGAGTGTAATTGTTATATCACTTGGGTTCAATTTCCACACACCAGTCTATGAATTCTGGGAAACCAAGGGTTTTCTCAATAGAAAAATAAGTGAAAAAGGAACCGAATAGCCCATGAGTGTCGATTCCCAACGACTGGAGAGCTTTGAGTTTACTCTGAGTGGTTTATATACTATCATTTAGTATGATAGTGTCTAAAACCTCAACACCTTTATCTACTAGGGCACCTTCATCTTCCTGAAATTCGAGGTTTTGAGCCTCTAAATATTCTATTTCGGCCATGACAAAACAACTTAATCGAGCAAAGACATACCAGGTTGGTGGATGGTTTCATTTGGAAGCTCATCTAGTGTGGCACGATATACATAGTCTAAACCCTCAATTTCTGATGTTGCAGAAGAATAACTGGTCTAGATCCATATGCCTGCTTTTATACTCTTTTATTCTCTTATCTGACCATGCACCTTTCCAGCCAGATGAAATATTAGTTGTAGATATGAGACCTAAAAGTTTCAGAGCCATGTGATCTTGGACATTGGTATATGTACTATCATATTTTCTCTTCACATCCCCTTGTTCACCTCTAACTTGTGCAATTATAATGTCAGCCATCGATCTTAGACTTTCCTACCATCATGTCGTCCTGAGCAAAGAACTTTACCAAATTCTTCCCTTTTCAATTGAGATTTGTTCTGCGCATGTACAACTTGGAAAAATAGATCCTTGGCATAGATTTACCTCTGTGCTGATCCCTACCGTCAAATAGATCCCCTTTTTAGCGTATTTCATGAAATTTGAAACTATATTTCCCACGAGCATCTTAGATCAGCAGAATTTATCTCCACCGCTAATCTAAAACCTTCGCGATCTCGACCATCAAAAATCATCGTTGTTTAACTCATTTCTCCAATTTGGGATGCAACTTTTTTTGATACACTCAAAATGCATGAAATGGCTCTCCATCATCGATCTACTTCATTTATTCATCACAGCCATTTAAAAGCACTTCATTCTCAGCCATCCTTCTAACATGGGTCTTCTCTTTCCTATTACATCGCCAACATGAGAAGGCTTGTCTACACCTTTGGACCTTGGGCTCTCCTTCGCTTGATGGGCCATGGCTAGTGCGAGTCTCTCTGCTCTTATCAATTCTCAAGTTCTCTCCTTAGATCTCTTTATTTCTTTTAGAGAACACTTCCTCTATTTAGTACAAATCAGGTGCTAACAAGTGGCTCCAGCTAGGGATGTTATTTTCCCCATGAGGGAGAAAAGAACTCGTAGACCAAGTGTTGAATCCATTAGGCAGGTATCTTCATTCCAAAATTCAAAACATATGCTAGTGTGGCTATGCATGTAAACAAGACCAAAGAAAAAGAGATGTGGTAGCACTCCTAGATCTTATGGCCTTCTCCTCGAGCTTCAAATAATTTCTGGGACTACCTTCTTATTTCTTGAAAACTATGAAATATATACAACTATAGTACATGTTTTTACTTCTTCTTCTCAGGTTAAGTACTGTTTGAGAAACCTCCCATTCATCAAAACTCCTTCCAGCAGGGACCCATCTCGATGTTGAAAAATGAAAGCATTTTCTCCTTTGTGTGTGACAATAATCTAGGGACCTACCCACATTTGGTCAAATTTTCCATGTTTTCCTTTATCTTCGTGGGGTGTGTCTCACTTTACGACCAAGTCATTGACCAATAAATTTTCCTCTTTAACCTTTTTGTCAAACGTATTCTTCATTTTCTCTTAATGCACTTGCATAGTATTGTAGGATTTGTCTCTCAACTCGTTCAACTCAATGATCTGGTTTATTCTTCTATGCATATTATTTGGTTCACTTTGTTGTTCCTGTATAAACCTCATTATTGGAAATCCTAAATATGTTTGGAAGACCACTTCATCTTCGTACACCAACTAGAATGGAGACATCTCAATCTCCCTTTTGGTGCTTACCCTGTCATCCCATAAGGCGTATTTCAAATTTATGTGCCAATCCCTCTTCTTGTCTTCTAACAACTTCTTTATAATCCTTACCAGGATTTTATTTGAAGACTCTTCCAACCCATTTCCTTGGGGACAATAGGAGGTAGAGTGGTTGAGGCTGATGTGATATTTATGGTAGAAGTTGAGCATCTTATTTGACTTAAAGGCTATTGCATTGTCTGTTACTATTCTCTTGGGGCACCCAAACTGAGCTAAAATGTTTTCTTCCAAAATATTTATAATCACCTCATGTGTGTCCCTTTTGGTGGGTATTTCCTTGATCCATTTGGTGAAGTAATATATATCCGTCAAAATCCATCTATGTTTCCTAGAGGATTTTGGGTTTATTTCCCTAATGAATTATAGCCCCCGGTGTTGAAATGGTGCTTCCACATATATGAGGTTAAGATGAAGTGGGACAAGTTTACTCTTTCCCTCGAAAACCTTGCAATGGTGACACTTGGTGATGTCCTTGTATACATCAAATAACAATGATGGCCAATAGAAACCAGCTCTCAAGATCTTATTTGTTATAACTTTCCAAGAGTGATATCCTCCATAGTCTCTTTTGTGGAATTATTCTGTGGTTTGTGGGGCTTTTTCCTCCAGTAGGAAGTTCAAAAGGATACTTCCTAGGTCCTTTTAGTATAGATACTCATTTAGAATATATAATTTCACATATTTCAATTTTATTGACATTTCCCTTGTTTTGCTCAATCCTGCTAGTTCCCGTACATTCTACAGGACATATACAATGTCAGAATACCAAGGGGATGCGGAGAACTTGGGAATTACCTGTATCTCGGTGTCCAGTTGGACTGAGTGACTGGTCAAGAATTTTAGATCAAAGGAATCACAATTGGAGTTTTTCATTATTTTGGCCAGCCCCTGACCTTTAACCAATTTGGTGGGCATGATTTCAATATCATATTCTAGTAGTACTACAATCCATTTCTCTCGTCTTCCTTCTGGATCTAGATGAGTGAGGATGCCTTTCACAATACTGCTGGGTACATATGCGATAATGTGGGAATGGAGGACATAGACTCTGAAATCCTTTAGCAATTTTATCAGTGCATATGTCTATTTTTACATTATATCATACTTCAATTTCCCATCTCTCAGCACCTTGCTAAAAAATGATATAGGTTGTTCAGAATTTTGATCATTCTTTTGTAACAATACTCCAGCAACCGTGTTCTCTGGTGCGTAATAAAAAATTAGAAAATAATTTACTGAAAACTAGGATTACCAGGGGAGGGGCCTCTGTGAGGGCCTTTTTTATATCCCAAAAGTCCATCCTTACGTCTAGCATCCATTTATCTTCATGGTATTTCTTCATCATGTTAGTAATATTCATCAATATTTTGACAAAGCTGGGGATGAATATTCTTCGAAAATTTACCTGTTCGATGAAAGATTGCACTTACTTTTTTATTCTTGGTTCTTCAACCTTATAGATGGATTTGATTCTTTAATTCAGGTATATATTTATACCATGCTTCATGATAATATGCCCCAACAATTTTCCCTCTTCCAACTCAAAATTAGATTTGCGGGGGTTCAATGATATTCCATATATTCTACACTTCAGGAAAACTTTCTCCAAATGTTGGATGCGCTCCTTATCAGACCTGGAGAATACATAAATATCATCCATATAGACCACTACAAATTTGTCTTTTTCTTCAGCAAAGGTTATGTCCATGGCACGCTGAAATGTAGCTCCCGCGTTCATCAGACGAAAAGGCATTTTGGCGTACATAAAACTTCCCGATGGCATGGTGAAAGTAGTTTTCTCTTGATCTTGAGGAAATACCTTCACTTGCTTATATCCTAAGAAACCATCCATGATGTAAATCTTCTCAGACCCCACAACTATCTATGAAATGTGTTCCATATTGGGTAAACGATAATTGTCTTTTAGGGAAACCTTGTTGAGATTTTTGAAGTCTATGCATATCTAAATCTCGTCATTCTTTTTCCTAACTGGAACCACATTCATGACCCACTTAGAAAACCTTAGTGTTATAATGATTTTGGTGTCAAACAGATTTCGGATTTCTTTCTCTATGATAGGCAACAGTTTTGGGTTATCCCTCCTTAATTTTTGTTTAAAAGTTTTTTCGCCTAGATTTATGGGAATGGTCTGCTGTATGATGGAGGTGTCATACTCTTTAATATATTCATAGTTCCATGAAAATACGTTGGTATATTTCTTCATCAGATTGACATAATCTTCCTTTACCTTAACAGGAAGCCTCTTTGACAATTTTATGATATTTGGGTGATTCTCGGTCCCTATGTTCCTATCTTCGAAGGATTATTCTGTAGGCTTCATCTTTGGATCTTTAGCCAGGTCATTTTGGTTGAACAACCTCTCTAAGGGAATCAAAACTCTAGGAATATTGTTATGCTTCAATTGAACTATGTCCCTTCCTCCCAGGGAATCCTTGTATCGTCCACTTTCATCAATTCCTTCTTCACAACCTTTGGTATCCTCAATAATATCGAGGTGGTAGTTATTGTTATCTATCTGGGTGTTTGCAGACTCGTCTGATAACTCCAGAAATATATTGATTTTCTCATCATATTTGAAAACTTTCCAATGTCTAAACTTGTTAGGTATGGAGGGCCTGTTTTTTAAATATACCTTATGATTTCTTTTCTTGGCCATAGGGGTTTTGAATCTACCAACAACAACTTCTAGGGAATTAACAATTGTATTTTCACTCCTAGGGACTACCCTAATTGGATTCTCAGTGAAATAATTTCCATACATGTCCCATACTTCATTTCTAGAAGCTCTCATTTTGGGATGCATGGTCTGATATATGTAATTTATCTCATTGATGACCAATTCCGAATCCCCGATGATTTGTATCCTTTTGTCCTTCCTCTATTTCAAAGCATGTAAAGCCAACAACAAAGCTTCATATTCTGCTACATTGTTAGTACATTCAAAATTCAACTTGTAAGACAGGCTTTCGAAGTGCTTGATGGAATAAATGATATACACACCTATGCCAGCTCCAATTTTACCAACTGAACCATCGAATTACAAGGTCCAAAGACCTTCCTCCTTTTCATTTGCTTCCAAAGAATTTTTCTCCTTGGTGGGTTATCCTTCCTACTCTTTGACGGATGTCATGATTTTGAGTTTGTAAGGAGATATGTCGTTGAAGAAAATGGACGGCCTGAGGTCAGTATCAACATCATATATAGTGTGTTCATTCGGTTTGTCTTGGCTACTAACCATGTACGAAGATTTTTTATCGCTATACAGTCATTTACTCCCTCTGATCATAGGAATGGTGGCATAAGACATGTCCATTTGGAATATCCCCTTTAACTTGGAATTCCAGTATCTAGACAACAACACGCCAAACTTGGGGGGAATGTCTGCCACGACCACATCCATCACTACAGTTTTAGAAGGAAATTTTTTCAGAGTGACTACCATATCTTTGAATAACCCAAGACATTTCACCTTTCTAGAGTCTAAAGAGTACAAATATTTGTAAGGTCTAGTGACTTCTAACCCCAAATTATCTACAACCACTTTTGGCATCAATTTATGGGATGCTCTGAATCTAACATAGCATTATGCACATCCATATCATGTATATTTAGGCTTAGGTAAAAAGGAGGGACCTCCACTTCATCTCCATTTTCGAGTCTGGACCCAAAACTGATAGGGGGAGCATCATCATTCACTTCCAAGATGTCACGATGAAAATCTCCTTGACTTTTAACCATCCCGGTTATCTTATCCCTGCATTCTTTATTTCTTAAAAATTCATTGAAAGGAATATATATTTTTACCTTGGAAAGTTCAATATACAAGTTGAAAGTAGGCATGATCTTTTCTACATCTGTAGGTGTTGTTGGCCTGACTTCCTTCATCTTTTCACCCTTATTCCCAGGTTCCTTGCACGGATCATGTTCTTTGGTTTCTCTTTACTTCTATCATCATTTTGTAGACTATTGGAGGGTTGGTTTGGATTCAACCTACCTTTATTGAAATCAACATCTCTACTCCTCAGTTGAATCTTCCTCTTGACCTCATCTATGGCATGTCGATACCCCCACTGGTACTGTTCTAATTTCTCTTCAAAATCCTTCAGATCTTCTTCTTGGGCATCCAAATTATGCTCCACTTCTGTGAGGTATATATTAGAGTTTATATCTCTAAAATAATGGATATGATCTTCAAATTGTTCCTCTTCACCCTCACCATCAACATAGTTCTCTGGGAAAGGTGGTTGTATCTACTGATCGTTCAGGTTTCGGGGGTTTTTCGCCTCCATTTGTCTAATCTGTGGAGGTTGAGGAGGGTTGGGTCTTCTAAAATTTTGGTTCCTGACTTGGGGTTAATTTTGTTCCATGTTCAATGAACAATTATCCACATCTAATTTATCCATCATCTTTTCTATTGTTTTTAACATCATTTTGAACTTCACGTCGTTAGCAGAAGCAATAGAGGTAGAAGGCCCACATTCTCTAACTCTCCTTGTCTCCAGCTTCTGCCTGATATTCACACTTCCCATCATGTTAGATTCCACCTCTAAGGGATATTGAAACATTGTGGGAATATTTGGAGACTTCATTTGCCTTAATAGGAGAGAAAAATCACTATTAAAAGCATAGGCGTAGTGCAGCTTTGCATCCCCCACTAGTAGTTTGATGTTGGTTGAGATAGAATTATACGTTCTCATAAACCTACCAAAAAATTCATGTACGGATTCAAAATCACCCTTCTTCAGGGTGTTGTACTGGGATAGGACTTGTAGGGGGCTTCTCTTATTGTCCCACCTTTCTAGGAACGCGGTCTGGAAATTAGTGAACGTGTGGATAGACCTAGCAGGAAGATATTTGAACCAGTTATTCACCTCCCCCAAGAGGCTCAACATGAACAACCTCATTTTCACACTATCGTCCTCTACCAGGTATAGGTCCAAGAAGTCTTCGAACTTATCAAGATGTTGTTTATCTTTGAACTTTCTCTCCCCATCATAGAATGGGACTCTCTAGGCATAACCTTGAGGGAGGTTATTTAACATTATAGGAAGATCTAGTGGCATGAACCTTCTGGCCATTGGTCTAGGTGGGTTCAGGACTATAGGAGGAAATTGGAGGACAGGAATATTTAGCACCACTGAGGGGGAACAGGGTTGAAGGTTTTGGAGTGCAGGGTTTCTAGTCCTTAAAAGGTTTTACTGTAGAGAGTCTAGTAGATATGCTTCCAACCTATTAGGGTTCACTTTTATGTTCTTTAGATATGACTCTGATTTAGATTTTGGTAGGGATCTTTCAAATTAACCTTTCTCTATAGAATCTTGGACTCTTTAGAATTCTTGGGTAGATGAATCTTCAAAATGAGGAATAGCTAACTAATCTTTTCCCTTATTCCTAGATGGTTTATTTGGTTTATCCAAACTTGGTAAAATTTTGGTTTCAGGATTACCTCTTGTATGCGGCCACTGGGAAACCAAGATGACTTTTGTATGCAACTCAAAAATGATCAGGACTCGCCAAGATAAACAAACGATATTATTTACTTGTAAGGGTCTCTGTTTTCCTACAAAAACCTTTTATCCTTTGAATATTTGTCATTCTTCCTAGGGATGATCTTCAATTTCATCCATGAAAACAGCACCAGTTTGTTAGCACTTAGAATCGCACCCAAGGTTGCGGGTAGGTAGACCCCGAGGTAACAAAATAAACACTTTAGGAAAGGAATATGACTTCTCCTCTTCAAGAGAGGGATATCTAACAAATTTAATGCAAGGCTAGACATATTGTCACGTGATGAAAGTCAAACAATGGTTGTTGGAAACAAGGTAGATATGGATCGGGCTATGGAGTCAAAAATACCAAGAAAACAGAGCGGTTTGCATAGGAAATGCTTGCAAGAGAAAGGTAGTAATTCGATCATGGTCAATATGTTTTGGGTCTGGTGGCAATGGAAGAATGATGACAGTCCATTAGTGTAGAGCACATGAATAAAACATAATGAAAATAAATAGCAGGAAGCACACGAACATAAAGAAAGGAATATTACAACTATAATTAAGAAGCACACCAAAATTCTTACATTCAAATAACCAGCATTCGAATCTGTAACTTGTATTAAAAATAGATCAAAATATCACAAACACAATAGTATAATGGTTTCCAACCCTTTTTCCTTCTGTGAGGAGCATATTTATAGTGTTTGGGCCACCGTGACAAACCTCGAAATGGGGCCAAAATTAGTTACAAAAATTATCAAAAACTTTCAACAAATTGTATCATGGGATTTTTCCCATGGGTAGCATAAAACAGAAAGTGATGGAGGAAGCACTTCTACTATACTTTAAGAGGTGTACGTATTCAAAATCCAAGCTCTCCTAATTACTTTACACCTGTATTTTCGGTTCTCATCACAGATTAGGAATATCTTCATCGACGTATCCTGTATTTGGCCTTGCTATAGTTTTCAATCACCTTGCATTGGTTAGCCATTGGCATTTCTAGATTTATCATTTATTCCATCAATACATTGAGCTCTAGGTTCTCCAGATATGAATTCGCTGGTAACTTTGTGCAAAAAACTCTGAAATCAAATAATATTTCAAATTCACCCTATCTTTTTTTTATCACAGTTTTTTCTCAAAGTGATTGTTGGGCCATGTCTTCAAATTTCCTATTTTTTTCCATGCACTCGATCAATATATCATAATACTCATTCTAGGAAAGAATGGGTCATTTTTCTTCCCAAAAGAAGGGGAGACCTCTTTGGATCAAAGGGATGAGCAACACAACAAAGTCACCATCCTGCTTGTGCATGAAACTCCATTTCTCTTTGACCATTTTTAAGTGACAGTGTTTGTGAACCACTCTCCTGGCCCATGTGATGACTGGAATTCTATCCTGGATGGTCCCACGTATAATCTCCTCTTTCGTCAAACTGTTTAGAAAACTAATTGCACCTTCAACTGTGTCCAAGCGCCTTTTGTTCATGTCTAGTTTCACCGTCTGAATATGCTTTTTGGCCACATGTATGGCACTTTCTTTATCTCAAATAAAATCCAAGTATGGATGCACTTTGGTTGCTTCTACTATTATCATTTCCTAAATGAGGTTCCTTGCCCCTTGTAAGGTTTCCTGGCCTGAAGCAAGTTTTGTTAACCTGTCGTTTTTATCTTGCAATTCTTTACAATGCTCTTCCATCTTCTTTCTTATTCCTTCTTTGACATTAGCAATATCCATGAGGTCCTTATTCTGTTTTCTTAGGCCAATGATCTATAGGGATTTGAGACTTACCTAGGACATGTTTTTGGAGAGGGAGTCTGCACCAAATATCTCAGACGATTGAGCCACAGGAGCTAGTTGTTCCTGATCCTTTTCCTTTAATTTGTTTAAATCTATTTCCAAATCAGCCTTCATTGCTTCAAAGGCTCGTTTTTCTTTGGCCCATAACTCAACCTATTTCTTCCACTAATTTTTCCTTTTCTTCCTGTTTGAGAAGTTTATCCTTACAATCGATTAAATCGGTGTTTAAGGCCTCTTTATCCTTTTCAATTTCAGTCAACTCTGCAGTTTGTATGAGTTGAGTAGCTCGGATGTCTATCTTTTTCTTCAATAGCTAGATTGTACCCTCCTTGTCCTTTAGTGACCTTTGTGTGGTGGTACCTTTGTCCCCCAGGTTGTCTGCTACTGATATATCTACCTGGAGCTTCTTGATCTGGGCTTGGTGAGCCTTATTCTCCACCTTCTCCTTTCGGAGCGTCTCTTCAAATATTTTCTTAATCGTTGTTAGTTTAGATATTTGCAAGGCGGCTTGGAGCATATCAGTGTAGAGGAAATCACATATACCATGGTGCAAGTGAATCATGTCATTTTTACACCATTTTTAGGTATCCTTTTTGGATCTACCTTTATCTCAACTACCTTGTCTCCTGTGATCACGGCCAAATTCATTGTTCCACAGTTGGGATCTCTGTAGTTGCTAAGGAGGTACTCTATCCTGGAAATTTTTCCACTTCATTGTGTAACTTCAACCTTTATTCAAAGGATTATTCACTAGCCTCTCTGTATTTGTCGATCAACTTGACTTTATACTTGTATTGAATCAATGCCTCTGTAGGGACAATGGATTTCAAAAGTGGGACCTTTAATTTTCACAGTTTTCTTTCTCCTGTTATCCCTGGCACTATGCACGAGTTTACCTGGTTCTTCAGTTTTATGCTTCTTGGGCATTTGCGTTGTGTCCCCTTCATCCACGTCCATGGCCTCTGGGTATTGTCTTTTATTGCCCTTCTTAGAAAGGTTGTCCAAAGGGGTGATATGTGTGGCCACAACCACAACACTGGAGAGGTCTTGCTGGGGGGTGTAGTAGGGAAAAATCCCTAGCTACATGTAGAAGAACCATTCCTTATGTCTATAGGATGAAAGGGCAGAGCCTCTATGAATAAATCAAAAGAAGAACCCTGCAACACACTATTATAAATGAACAGAAGTAACCCTGCAACAAACCATTAGAGCTAAGATAAGCATGAGTATGTACATTTTGCAAAAAGAAATAAATAGAACACAAAACAGTATACCTATCTATGTAGTTTGAAGGAGCGCCACCATTCCCTAACACTGAAGTTGCCTCTCCAGAGGCTTGGAATGGGTGGAGCTATGGCTCAACACACTAAGGGAATGGGAATGAGCAAATGGAGGAAGGGAGCTATGACGGATGAATAGCTTGAAAGTGAAAGATCTCTCAAGGTAATCATGTGGGCATTACGATGATAGGGTAAAATGGAATGTCTTTGATGGTGACCCCTACACTTTTATTTATACTTTTTCTCAACATTTTAGGGTTTTTATCCCCTGCATAGGCTTTTGGGCCCTACCCAGGGTTTTAAGCCATTTTTGCTTGTTCCTTAGCTACATTTGGATTTTTAAAGCCCTTTTAAAACTTAAGCCCTCTTTTTGAGCTTTTTATCTCCTTTTTTAGCTTTTGAATATCTTTTGTGGGTTTTTAATTCCTTTGATGGTATTCTGGAGCTTATTTGAGAGAAAAGTATAGCTTAAATGGGTGTAGGGGTAGAATGGGTTAGGAGATGTATGGTGTAGGCTATATGAGCAATTTTTTGGGTTAACATATTTCCCCTTGATGTGTGAGGGAAGGATCTCATCATATGGTTGACGGACATCATTAGATCTTGGGGATCATGGAGAGACCTGTGAAGAAGTGGTGCTTCCTCGTTCGAGACATGGTGGCTTTGGTTTTTTTATTAATATGGTTCCCATCAATGGGTGAGATACAATGAATATGTGACATGTATATGGATGAGGTGGGCCTCTCCATTATCGTAACAAAGTCAAAATAATAATGTGATCCAGGCTCCTACATGCAAGAGATGATCATATACAACGAGTGTTACATAATGGTGGCCTCAATAAGAGGCTGAATACAATAATGATCTGACGAACTAATATATCAGACCCATGGAATTCTTATGGAATGATATATCTTCACAATTGATGATGTGATGAGTTTGGAAGGGTACATAACCATGGGGACTTACTGACGGAGAGTTAGATTCTCTGTGGTACAATATGTTGCATCAATCATGAATCTATACAGAAGCATTGCTAGGGCTTCTAACACTGTTTCCAATGCAAGCTAGAGATCAAAATGAACATGAACCTGTCTAGGTCCCTTAATCGACTCACCAATGTGCTATAGTTAGGTGAAAACCGGGGTCTTCGACCAAATACTACATAGACCAATACCCTGTACGAATCTAAATAGTGCAATGATGTGGCTGAAGTCGAGCACGTGAGACACAAACATTCAGAGAGGCACTAAGGTATCCTCTGAAAGCGGTCTAAGGAAATCATCAATGAGGCTAATGAAACTAGGATACAGGGACCTCTAGTTCTATCCTCTAGAATAGATGTTTTGTCATCGACAGAGGGAGACCTACAATTGACCAAGGAAATGATGTTTCCTTGACCAAAAGTGCTAGGGAGATAACCAAGGGTGTGAGACAATATTGGGATTGGCACACTAAATTAGAGAACATGGGAAGGGAATCGCGAGGGACTCGAAATTCCTTTGTTCAGAGTACAACGACAGGGCTGAACTGGAAGCAAATGAAACTAAATCAAGGGAGGGGGATCATAGCTGTTATATCAGGAATGTAACTACAGATGGGAAAATATTGGGGAGGTAGAAACTTTTGGTACTCATGGGATCCAAGGAAGACTCACTGTAGAATACTCTAAAAAAAGGAGACCCAAAGGGGGAATCTTGTCAAACTGTAACATGTGGGATGGTGTCTAAAGACACCATTATGGTACGATCTCATGGATTTTTAGCGAGCCCAAGAAAGTAAATGCTCAATGGTGCTTTCAATTTTTGAGAGTATGAAAGCATGAAGAAGACTCCATAGGCGTCACTTTTCATTGATAGTCTCCTCTATTTGAAAAAGGATAAAAGTGTACATAGGAGAGCTCGCCCATCCTTTAGGGGATGGGAGACTTCTTTACCATTGGTAGTCCAATCAGGCTATGAAAGGTTAAACCTATACTAACTGGATGGTCATTTAGATACTTTTACGAGCATGAACAAAACTAAGTTTGCTCAGTGATATTTTCATTATGAGAAGGATAGAAAAGAGCTTAAAGACAACCGATGATGAGCTTTTTCATAATGTTTTGTCCCAATGCCTAAGAAAGCATAAAAGGATGCAAAGGGAAACATTTTTGGCTTGAATGCGCCAAGGTGGTCCTTTTTGTATGGTAGTCTACATAGTCCATAAAAGGAGATAAATGAGATGATGTAGATGCCCTTTCCTATACTTTAATGAGAGGGAAATGAAGCAAAGGTGGTTCGCAATATTTTCATTCTTTTATGATTCAGATTAGAGCTTCACAAAAACTTCATAATGGTCAACCAAGCAAGGGGTTATTAATGGTGCCCCATTGTGGGACAATAGACGGTGGTCAAAAGTGGTCATCTATGCAGTATGGATGGAGAGGATGGCTCATGAACATGCCAATACATACAAAAGGAGATTCACGTGATGGTGTGCAAATCGGGGTGACTTCTGGTAAAGGGTAAGAAAATCATCATGGGAGTACGAGACAAGGGTCTCGACAAAATAAAGAGGATCGAAAACTGAACCTGATGGTGTGAATGGTGTCTCAAACAAGCTCTAGATGACTCTAACCAATAGCTAGTGATGTAGCCCTTAGTGTAGTGGTGTACGGGGAAAAACTAGACCAAATAGGGGCTTATGGGTACAGAGCTAGCTCAATGTACATGCAAAGTTATCCACATGGTGACACGCAAAGTGATGTGGCTCTGGGAAATGAACTAGAGAATCAGTAGGGAGGGAGGAAATCTAAATTTCGCTTCTCAACCTAGGAGCATTGTGCAATTTGGGAGATATGAAGAGGCCTTGACCTTCAGGACAGGTCCGAGGACCTGACGGTATGCTCTCCTGGTGATAGCTAGATCATACATGCAACATACTATGTGCAAGTGCAAATATTGGTCCTTGTCTGTTGTCAAGTTACCAGAAGTGGGTGGGACTAGTTGGTGGGTGGAGGCTCCTACAGGGAAGCCCCATAGGGACTGATGGGAGATGGACACTGTTCTTCCATAGGTGGAGAGGCTACTGGAGGGGATTTATGCATGTGGATGGTAGTACCTAGACAATGATATTATTTTTTCCTATTTCAATGTGCCTATGCGGTAGATTCCTTTGATAAAGAGGACAGTTGTGGCTTGCAAGTATGTACACGCGAAAACGAGGGGGGATGTTTCTTTGGAGGATGATGATTCCTCTAAGGAGGAGGAGGATATGAAGCTAGATGATGAGGATGAGTCTGACTCTGATGAGAATCTAGTGACGCTGCCCCTAGTGCATTGGTTTCCCTAGGATTTTTGTATCGCATTGTATACTCCACTAAAAAAGCACATGTAGCTTCTCCTTTTGTACTGGACACATTTTGGACATGCGAATTATATATATATATGTATATGTATTTTTTTTACGCATGTGGATGTGCTTTCATGGTTTTTATATGTGAGTCTTTTATGATGATGTGAAAAAATTCCTAGATGATGTATTTTACACATGTATGCATATTTATGTGTGATGATGCATGATGCAGTTTTTTTATGCTTCCTATATGCGATGATGAATATGCCAATTTAGAATGTCATTAGCCATTTGATCAGCTACACTATTGAGGTTTCTGGGAACATGTGCAAATGAGATGGATTCAAATGTTCTAACCATCTGTTTAGTGTGTAGGAATTTTCTAAAGAGGCGGGGATCGTGTACTCGGTAGAAGTTATTCAATTGGGACACAAGAAACTTGGATTCTAAGAAGAAATTGAGATGGAAAATACCCAACTAGAGGGTGGCATCCAAAATTCTAGTGACACCATCATACTCATCCTAGTTGTTGGTTGCAATGACCACACATATTCCGTCAATATGGATCAACTCATGTGACGGGGAGTAGATGACGCATGTAGCTGAGGCGAGGTTTGTGTTAGATTTTTAACATTAAGCTAGCATTATTAGGATTTTTAACTAAGAGAATAACAAGCACAAGAATCAAACACAAGAAACAAAGAACACATTTTTTTTCCTCAGGGAAACCATAAATGAAAAAAAAAACCCGTAACTTCCTTAGAGATAGGATCATCACCAAAATTAAAACCCCAAAATAGTAAGATGATCTCTCGACAGCAGCAACCTCTTTCTTCCTAGCCCCAGTGTCTTCTTCTTCCTTAGCTATACGCTACAACTAAGTGTGAGTGAGTGTGTGATAAATAGAGAGGCTAGATCTCTATTTATACTAATTCCTGACTTGACTTAGCCCTACTAGGGCCGAATTATCTAGGAGAGTCTAATAACCCTAGTGCCCCAGAACTGTGGGGACTTTAACCCTTGAACAATAGGAGGGTTACCCATAATGACTTGATGTGACTTGTTTACATTATAGATCCTCCCGATCGAAACATCGGGGTACAAGACATAAGATACATAGGTGAATACATTCCAAAGTTACAAATACATCAACACTCCCTCTTAACTAGGAAGGTATTCTTTCAACACAATTTTCAGCACATGTATTCTTCTCTATATCGACTAGATCATCTCGGCATCGTCATATTCAAGTTGTCTTCATATTTAAGTATTCTTCATCTTCAATTCTTCTTCATCTTCAAGTCATATTCATCTTAAAGTCGTCTCCATTTTCAAGTCTTCTTCTAAGTCATATTCTTCTTCAAATCTTCTTCGTCTCGAGCTATGGATCATCACGACTACTGGAACATCACTGTTGGATCATCATCATTGTATCATCATCACATCTAGATCATCACTTGATCTATATCATCATCAAGTATGTATCATCATCACATCTAGATCATCACTTGATCTGGATCATCATCAAGTCTGGATCATCATCATCATCGATGTTATCTCTCGATTCTTCTCATCACAAGAAGTTCTACAGAGCCAGCCCTTTTTCATGCTAGTTGTAGGCCTACCCTTCATGTAGGTATTCATCAGTTCTTATATCTGACACTAAGTTAAAATGGACCTCCTAGCTCTTACATCTGACCTCATCTTGTTAGAAAGGCATGCCCAGCACTCACATCTGACCTCATCTTGTCAGAAAGGCCCAACACTCACATCTGACCATGTGTAAACACATCACATTAGAATGGATTAGCACTTATATCCAACCCTGTGTGACACACCGCATCAAAAGGGCTCAACACTTACATCCTACCATGTTCAAAAACACTGCATCAAAAGGACTCTGCACTTACATTCTATTGGGGCTCCGACCTTAATGGTCCTTGATTTTGGTAACTCCGAGGTTTTGGTGAAAGTTTGTAAGCAGAGTTACGACTCAAAATAGTCTTAGGGGTGTCGGGGTTGAGTCAAAGCCCTCTTTTTGTAATAAACCCATGGTTTAAGTCCAAGGTTTAGGGTTTCGGGGTGCCCATGGTTTAAGGCCATAGTTTTGTAATAGTGCGTTGTATAAATAGGCACTCATGTAAAGAAATAAGGTTACGTTTTTTATGTAAGAAGAATTAAGGCGAAGCTAAGGGTATTTTGTAAGAGAAGGTTAAGTCCCAGCTGTGTGTGTGGATGACCTCTACAGCTGTGTGTGCAGAGGGTTTTTAAGTGATTAAGAAGATCTGCTGCTGAGTGTGAAGAGGCTTGCAGCTGTGTGCACGGCTTTAAGGAATTGAATGGATCTGCAGCTGAGTGCACAGATCAAAACTGTGATTTTGTAAAAGAGTTGAATAGAACATAGTTCTATGGACGTAGCCCCTACACTGGGGGTGAACCATGTTATATCTGGTGTTGTGGTTCTTTGTGTTATTTCTATTATGTTCTTTATGCATTGATAAATAGATACATCTGATAAGTAAGATCTCTGCTTAAATAATAGCTTCACTGTGAATTCCCAGTAAGGGTTAAGCAAGTCACTGTTTGTTTATCTAACTGCAAAAATATATATATGAATGTTTAAACACTACATTAATTGATTATAAGTTATTAAAGGCTAAAGGTACAGTAATATCCCTCTTCTGCTTGTAGAAACCTGATTCTGTGGCATCCCATAGCTGTTTTGGGTGAGACTGCAGCATGTTCACAGGCTGTTGCCGAAAGGGCCAACACTGTGGGTCTTTTGTTGGTGTGAAGTAACTGGTATAAACCCTGGTCTGCCCTATAGCCCAACAAATTGGTTCAGTTGCCGATTGAACTCAGTATCTGCTCAAGAGGGGTTTACGTCGTACCTCGAGGGCTATGATCTGGAGACCCTCTGTGAAGGAAATCAGGGATTGGCTTAATGAGACTTATCCAAAATTTGCTGAGTAAGAGAACAAAGATCCGCGTCATAGTGCAAACGAATTTTTACAAAGGTATGTTTTTTGTGATGCTTATGAAATATTCTTTGGTAATATCCACATAGAGTTGCACCAGTGGTTATCCAGGTTGGCAGAGAGAAGGATGAACTTCCGAGAAGGTCAGTTTCCTGCTTGGACCTCCACCCGAGTTAATATATTGAAAAGGGTGAACAGCAATATATATTGAGCTGTTGATTTTTGGACGACGCGAACCTTTGAAGCATTTGTGATGGAGTTCACCATTGACATGAGTACTTCCTTTAGTGAAGCCGAGCGACAGTTTTTCAAAGGACCAAGGGGTAAGTTTCTGAATTCATTGAGTTTGAGAATTGAAATCCTATTAGTCAAAAAAGGAATATTGCTTATTGAATCAAACTGTTAGATTTTTTATTACTAACATATGTTTGCAAGTGAAAACACCTTCGATGAGAAAAGTGGTTTGCTGCGAAGTGGAAAAAGGTACAAGAGAAATTTTGAGTCGTATACCCTAGGTCAGGATACCGAGTCCACCCCTAACAGTCCAACAGCCTCAGAGCCCGAAGAAACCCCTTCTGTTCGAAATCCTCCAGTAACCCTGCAGCGCAAACCTGTTATCCCTGAGCATCGGTCGCAGACTGAAAGTACCCCTAGTATCAGTATTCCTGTCGTAGGTAAGTCTACCCCAGTATGTCCCCCCTCTCCTAATTCCCCTCCCCCCCCCCCCCCCAAACCCCCCTAGATATACTATGGCCCACATGACTGATGATATTAAGCTCCCTGTTTTCAAAGGAACTGGATCAGAGGATCCAGAGCAGTTATGGTTTTTATGTGAAGCAGTGTGGAATGCTAAGAAGATTATAGATCCAGCTATAAGAAGCGTGCAGCTCATTACTTCTTTCAGGGACTAGGCTTTAACCTGGTTCATGAAATTCTCCAGTACTTAGAGTCTTGCCTTAGATGATATTAAAGCTACAATAATCAAAGAGTTTAAGAAACTAAAATCAGAGCCTCAATGTATCACTGAATTGAAAGAGATTCAGCAGCGGCGTGGCGAATCAGTATGGGACTTTGATCAGAGGTTCAAAGTTCTATTAAACCAAGTCAGTTTCACCATTGGACGTGCGCAGCACAAGGAATGGTTTATTGCAGCATTGCTACCGCATATCAGAACTCCACTCATGCAACAGAAGGTTGCTGACCAACAAGAGGCTCTGGAAATCATGATGAAGCTTGAGACCGCCCCTGTCGAAGATAATTCTGGTATCACTCAAATCCAAGCGCAGTTGGTCGTGATGGCTCTGGAGCTTTGCGATATGAAGAAAGGAAAAACCGGTCACGAAGAGGTTTGGTGTACCCAATGTCGGAAAGAAGGTCACGATAGGGAATAGTGTCTTGTGGTAAGAAATTACCTAAATACTGGTGTGACAAACCCGTTCAACCCCACTGTTCTATATTGTGAGATCTGTCGGACAACTGGACAGCATCGACCTAAAAACTGTCATCTGCTCCAGAGGTGTGTGCAAGTCCCCAAGAACCCCTACTGCAAGTTCTGTAAGTCAGTAGGACACAATGAAGATGAGTGTCGCAGTTATGACCTCATGAGAGAGTGCACCTATGACGCCTATCGGGTACAAAATGAGGGCCAGGGCAATGATGTCTACGGTTACCATGGTGGTGCATCCGGTAGGGGTGCTTTTGGCAGTCGTGGTCGTGGTCGTGGTGGTATGGTAGGAAGAGGCAGAGGCCAAGTTGTGTGTTACAACTGTAACCAAGCCGGGCATTTAGCTAGAGACTGTCAGAACCCAACTATGACATGTCGGTATTGTCGCGCAGTAGATCACGTGATCGAGCAGTGACTGCAGCTGATAGCTAAGATTCAGGAACGAAATAGTGCCCCTACTCAGAATATTCAGATGATTTCCATCGAGCATAGACCTGCTTTGGCCATTAATGTTGTTATGAGGAGTGGAGATATGACACACAGGTTCGTAAGGCCCCCAAGAGAATCCCAACATTTGATATTGCAAGAGAAAAAGAGCCATTCATGCAAGCCAAGAGAGATTTCGTTGATCCTAGCTCATCATTCGTACTTGCGCAGCAACATCAGCCAGAGTCGCAGCCGCAAGAAGCTTCTACAGATCATGTAAGTACACTATCCTCCTTTTTACAGAGCTGTATGAAACTCTTAAGGAATCAGAATGCTATAAAGGAGTTGCAGAAAGTTATTGCTTCTTGTGAACCTCAGAGAAGTGTTGGTAAGGAAAAAACTGTTAATAGAGTTCAAAGAACTGGTAGGGAAATGAGATTGACTACTCAGATAGGAGAGTATGATATGACTGATGTCATTCTAGACCTAGGATCAAAAGTCAATGTCCTAACCAAGCAAACCTGGGAACAAATGGGAAAACCTTCCCTTGCTTGGTCCCCTATACAGTTGCGGTTGGCAAATCAGTAGAGGATTGTGCCCCTAGGGAGATTCCCTAGTGTCCCAGTAGATATTGATGGGGTCAATACTTTAGCGGACTTCGAAGTTATTGAGATCATTGATGACAACAATCCCTATCCATCCCTATTAAGAATTGAATGGGAAATTGAAAATGCTGCACTCATTAACCTTAAGAAGAGACAGATGACCTTTGAAGGGAAGGATTTGAGAGTCATAATACCACTGGACCCTTCTCAAGCAGAAAGGTACACACAACCACTCACCGACGAAGCTCAGGATGTCCTGGACCATATTTATAATATCACAGCTAAGGAAGAAGATAATGTCGATCCCACTGCTGAAGGTATCATGGATTGGCAGTGCGACAGCTCCTGCATGACGGACTCAAATGATGGGTTAGAAAGCTGGTAGAACAGACTCTATGAACTACATGGACATAGATGTGCCAGAATTACCAAGTCACTGAGATGGCTTTGTGCACAGGTAAGAGTTATCCCTAATTTTTATGGCTTGTCAGACCCAGCACATCTCATTGTACAATTCTCAGAACAGATACCAGCCTCACAGAAAATGGAGACTTTGGACTCCGTGTTCAAAACCACAGTAGCTTGATGGTGGAGTGCCCATGAGACGTACACTCCTAGTTGGGTAGCTCGTCAGAAATCCCTTCACCTGAAAGTCAGGGATCAATGATAAGAGGTGCGAAGCCGGTTCGTTGGGCAGGATAGCCCACTAGAACACTTGGAGCAGTATTCCGAAGCATGGACGCATGTACCTCGTGAAGAATGGGTACATAGGTTTGTACACACACGGGCACCTATCGCAGAGACCTGGTATGTGAAGATCGAGCTTCGTCATGTTAATGTGTTGAGTGCCACAGAAATAGCTGAATACCGACCTAGGTGGATGGAACAAAAAGCTAAGGGAGCGAAGCTCACAGCTTGGTCACAGGGTCTGCGACGATGTGCCGAAGGTCAAGGTGGCACCGATGGCCCTTATTATGATGTAGCTGCAGTTTTGGATGCACCAAAGCACAAAAATGTGGTGCAGTCCAAAATCCGACCGTTGGTACACTGCCGATTTGGCGGCGCCGGTACTTTAGTTGCCTTAATTACCTGTCCTAGTGATATCCGCGGAAATCTAGTGCCATCGAAATAGGATCTCTGTCAGATTTGGTGCCTTCAATGCACAGTTATGACAGATTTGGTCGATGGATTGTATAAGAAGACAACCAGGCAGGGGGAAATCGCATTCTACATTTCCTTGAGTTTCACAATTAAACCCATGTCAGGTGATCGTGAACTTCAGAACCTCTTGAGATAATTCGAACAGACGGGTCTGTAGAGCATTTTCAACCTTCAGCCTGCGTCGATGTCCTGTGAAGAAACCCTCCCAGCACCAACTCAGCCAATGCAGACACGATCTGCCCAAAAGAAGTTTAAGCCTGAATTACGTTCTAAGCACAATGAAGATAGACACAAGCAATCTGGGAAAACACCGGAGGATCCTGAGATGGCTTCATCTGGTTCAACAGTCGTCCCACCTGCAGCAGATGAGAATATTGCACCGAAGCGTCCACCATATCCTCCACCTATTCGACCAGGAGTTCAGCCACCACGCTGAAACAAGAAGTTCATATTACGCACTCCTTCACTACCACCGGGTGTGTAGCTGGTCGGGGCCATGACAGGAAAAATTGATTGACTTAAGTATGCTGACCATGATCCAAATGATCATGGAAATTTTCCTTAGTTCGCACCAAAAAAATATTTACACTTCGTCAAGTACGACGAGACTTGAGCGACATTATTAGAAGTAAGACAATGGGCTGCTGGCTTGGATCAAGCTAGTCTGCTAAAGATCCTTGATGTTCCCCATTTTGGTCGCAGCACACAGGTGACCATAGTGGTCAAGCAGCTGCTGTCATTAGTACATGACGGCCGCCTATGGATAGGAGACAAGAAAATTCCTATTAACAGCTAGCTCATTCATAGGATCACTGGGTTACCAATAGCGGGGCCTGATCCGGGGACCAAATTTCCTTCAAAGCATGAGGATACGAAGCTCGCACAAACCATGAAGGAGCGCTTCGGCCTGACCAAGGGGAAACGCGGGTATCACAATTTCGCGATTCAAGAACATAACATTCGCTTCATAGCTGAGCTCTTAGCATGCAAAATAATGCGGAAGTGCAGACCAACTAAAGTGCCTGCCCTAGTCATCAGAATTGCTATGAACTGTGCCGAAGGCTACAGTTACGACTAGGAAGCATACCTCGCGAAGGAATTCCTGGAAGACGTCTGCGATGCACAGGAGAAAGGTAGGCCCTTTCACTACTCATGGTCGATAGTCCTTATCGCACTAATAGGATGGCAAGAACCTACTGAGGCGCAGTTTGGTGCTATCTCTGCAGACATGCCTGGTGCAGTTAGGTACGCATCTCTGTGGGTCTCCCAGGATAAAACGCTATAGTAGATGACAAACTGTGTATTTGCCTTTTATATGATGAGTATCTCATATGAGATCATAAAAACCCCACGACTCAGTAATGAGTTATTCTCTCAATATGATGGCGCAGCCAACTTCAGCGCCGACATGCATCATACTTTCATCCAAGCCCGCGCAGATCCAAAACATCAATGGTTCAAGTTGCCATATGTGGTAGCGAGGAAGAAATCTGGGCAGTAGTTCAGCACTGGCTGCCGAAATGGTTGAAAGACATGGGAAAAAAACCTCACATTCCAGTTCCCCAAGCTACCAATGTGGGCACAGGCCCTAGTCACATGCAGCAGCAAGACCCACTAGAGGACAGTGAAGAACAAACTGACTCACAGCAGACTGAAAGTGACCAGGGTGGAAATGGTGGGGATTAAGATGAAGAAGATGCCTCGGTTAATATTACCTCCAACGCTAATCGATCAGAGAAGCAGAAGTTTCAAGAAGCACAGGAAGTGACCAAACCTAAGGCCAAAAAGAAAGCAAAAGCGTCAAAGGACAAAGCTATTGACGAAGAACCTGATGTGACACTGAAGGAACTTGAGCAGGCCTTGACGAAGTCTACAAAATAACTAACTGGCAAGTGGACACAGTTTGCAGATATGCATATTGTTGCGCTTACTAGCGTAGCAAACAGGATTTCAAAGCTGAAAGACTTAACGGAGAAATCAATGACTGGCGCTGCAGTAAGCAGTGCTCCAGTAAGTGCGCAGCCAGACCTAAGGAAATGGCCAGCCAGAGATAACAAAGGCCAAGTGTCAAGTGCAGCCCTCATATTAACTGACGCAACATCTCGTGTGGAGATAAGCATGAAGGTTGGAATAGATTACACCAAGCTGTCTATGACAGATCTACATCTCTGTCAGGCAGCAATTAGGAAAGAAATCCAGGCATGAGACCACTATTCCCAAAGATAGATGGAAAATGCCATAAGTACGCAGCAGGGCCTTGCAGCGTAGCTAGAAGCAGTGGAGTAGAGAAAGAGGGACGCAAAACGTAAGTGGATTACACTAGTACGAGTTTTGGATGAGGCATGTCGAAGTCTTCCTGACTTCGACATACAGCTAGTGGAAGAACCAGAACAAAGGCTAGCCAGATTGAAAGAGAACACACAACAGTATCGCAGTGAAATAGAGAATCTTAAAGCCGATCATGAGGCCCAGATTGTGGAGCTTCAGCTCCACCTCACCCCGGAGAGCCCACCAGAATTCAGGGAGCAACGCCAAGCAGACATTTAGGCCTCCGCAGCAAAGCTGCTAGAAGACAGTGTTAAGGCCTAGACCTCCCTGCAGGAACATCCAGAAGTCAAACAATTTCAACAAACCATCAGGTAGCGACAAGCAGAGTTGGATGCAGTAAAAGCGGAAATTAAGACTCTGCCCCCTATCGAGAAAATGTTCAAGGTTAAGCAAAGCAATGAACTCTAGCAGGAAATTGAGTCGTACAGGGCAATAGAAATAGTAGTGGAAAATTCTATGCAGCCACTTATCAGTGAAGCTCTAGAGTTGATTACTACCGTGCATACCCAACTCAAAGTTATGAAGGAATATGATGCATTCACGCAGGAAAAGGACAGCGAAGCATCTACCGCAGTGTTACAGGAGTTGGTTGAAAAGGAGCAGGCAGTCGATAACATCATGCATGGTCTCAACAAGTAGTTTGCTATCTTCGCTGAAAAAGTTCGCCTAACAGAAGATTAGCAGAGTGTCCCGGGACGGGCCACTAGTGAGTCTTAGGGGCCTGTTGGGGCTCTGACCTTAACAGTCCTTGAGTTTGGTAACTCCTAGGTTTTGGTGAAAGTTTGTAAGCAGAGTTACGACTCAAAGTAGTCTTAGGGGTGTCGGGGTTGAGTCAAAGCCCTCTTTTTGTAATAAACCCATGGTTTAAGTCCAGGGTTTAGGGTTTCGGGGTGCCCATGGTTTAAGGCCATAGTTTTGTAATAGTGTGCTGTATAAATAGGCACTCATGTAAAGAATTAAGGTTAGGTTTTTTATGTAAGAAGAATTAAGGTTAAGCTAAGGCTATTTTGTAAGAGAAGGTTAAGTCCCAGCTGTGTGTGTGGATGACCTCTGCAGCTGTGTGCATAGAGGGTTTGTAAGTGATTAAGAATATCTGTTGCTGAGTGCGTAGAGGCCTGCAGCTGTGTGCATGGCTTTAAGGACTTGAAGGGATCTGCAGCTGAGTGCGCAGATTAGAACTGTGATTTTGTAAAAGAGTTGAATAGAACACAGTTATGTGGACGTAGCCCCTACACTGGGGGTGAACCACATTATATCTGGTGTTGTGGTTCTTTGTGTTATTTCTATTATGTTCTTTATGCATTGATAAATAGATACATATGATAAGTAAGATCTCTGCTTAAATAATAGCTTCGCTGTGAATTCCCAGTAAGGGTTAAGCAAGTCACTATTTGTTTATCTAACTACGAAGATATATATATGAATGTTTAAACACTGCATTAATTGATTATAAGTTATTAAGGGCTAAAGGTACAGTAATATCCCTCTTCTGCTTGCAGAAACCTGATTCTGCGGCATCCCATAGCTGTTTCAGGTGAGACTGCAGCCTGTTCGCAGGCTGTTGCTGAAAGGGCCAACACTGTGGGTATTTTGTTGAAGCAAAGTAACTAGTATAAACCTGGGTCTTCCCTATATCCCAACACATTCGACCATGTTCAAAAACAACACATCGAAAGGGATCTGCACTTACATTCAACCATGTTCAAAAACACCGCATTGAAAGGGATCTTAGTCCCAGATTGAGGATTCCTGGTAAATGATGAGGTGCCTCCATTCTCCTAGAGAATGGCATTAGCCCTTATATCTGATCAAGTGGGAACACCTCTCCCAATCACATCAGAATGGCCATCCACTCACATATGATCATGTAAGACTATGTCCTACAGTCATATCAGAATGGCCCTCGGTCCCAGACTGAGTTTTCCTGGTAACTAACCAGGTGCCTCCATTCCAAGAATGGAATTTAGCCCTTACATCTGATCATGTAGGGACCAATCCTACAGTCACATCAGAATGGCTTAGCACTCATATCTGACATGGAAGGAACCAAATCCTCTCACCATGACAAAATGCATCAACCCTTACATATGACCATGGAAGGAACCTAATCCTCTCACCATGTCAGAATGGCTCTCAGTCTCATCATTTCCCCTTGGAGGGAACCTTGATCTATAGAACACCAACCTTCTCCCTGAAGTACTCAAACTTCACTCTATCCAATGGTTTCATCAATACATCAGCTATTTTTTCCTCCGTTGCAACATACTGGAGCTTCACTGCTCCTCTCTGCACCGTATCCTTGATATAGTGATACTTGATCTCAATATGCTTCGACTTGTCATGGAACAGAGGGTTCTCTGACAACTTCACACAACTATAGTTGTCACAATATATACAAGTAGCATCCATTTGGAGATCAAATAAATCAGACAGTAGCTTTCTTAGCCAAACTGCCTCGCAACTAGCTGAACAAGCTATGACATACTCTGCTTCAGTTGTACTCACTACCACACAGGATTGCTTCCTGCTAAACCAAGAGATCACACCTGATCCCATACTGAAACAAAATCCTGAAGTGCTCTTCCTATCGATGGAACTAACAGCCCAATTTGAATCAACATAACCCTTGAGGTTAATCTTCTGATTTTCCTCATACTTGAGCCCATAGTCAACTGTACCCTTCAGGTACCTCAAAATATGCTTTGAAACAATCAAGTGAACATGTCTCATATCTATTAAGAACTAGCTCAAGGTGTTCATAGCAAAGCAAATATCTGGTCTCATTTTCATCGAGTACATCAAGGACCCAATCATTTGATTATACATCATAGAATCAACCGCTTCTGATGAAGCATCACTCAATAGCTTCAGGTTCGATGCCAAAGGTGTGGTTATGGCCTTGAAGTCCATCATCCTGAATCTCTTCAAAATATCTACTGCATACTTCCCTTGTCCAAGGAATATTCCATCCGCACTCTGCAACACCTCCATGGCTAAGAAATAGTGCATCATTCCCAATTCTTTCATTTCAAACTCAACAGCAAGTTTCCGCTTTGTATCAGCAATAAACCCATCCATACCTGTTACAAACAGATCATCTACATACAGTAGGAGTATCACTAGATTTCCATCTTCAACCTTGTAGTAAAGTTTAGAATTTGCTTTAATCTTGGTAAATCCCAAGTTGGATAGGAAACCATCAATTCTATCATACCATGTCCAGGGTGCCTATTTCAAACCATATAGGGCTTTCTTCAATCTGTACACATGCTATTCCTTGTCATGTATCTCAAAACCGAGTGGTTGTTCCACATACACTTCCTCTTCTACTACACCATTCAAGAAAGCAGTATTGACATCCATCTAGTGTATCTTCCATTTCATTACTGCATCCAGAGCAAGTACTAATCTGAGGGAAGTGTATATGGCTACAGGTGCAAAGGTTTCTTCATAATCTATTCCTTCTTTTTGGGAGAAACCACGAGCCACGAATCTTGCTTTATATTTCTCTATGCTGCCATCTGCAGCATGCTTGATCTTGTAGATCCATTTGGAAGTTACAATGGAATTCCCTTCTAGTCTTGGGACAACATCCCAAACATCATTCTTCATGATCAATTGATCATAGCATCCTTCCATTCTTTCCGTTCTACCGCTTCTTCATAGTTGGGAGGTTCTTTATCAATAATGTCACATAGAAAATATACATAAATGGAACATGACCTAGTTCTCTTTCTTCCTCTGGGTGTTTCTTCTTAAGCTCCATATCTTTCTGCACCTTGGATAATTTCACATACCCAAGTAGGTTTCCTCTTATGAGGATTCTTCTCCAGAGGTGAATCTATAGGTTCTTGAGGTTCTTCTAATTCTTAATCTTCTTCTCGAATTTCTTCATTCATGGTTGTATCATGAACTCTAGGTGCTCTTATTTCTTCAGGTTCTTTAGCTAGTTTCTTCCTAGATTTGATGTACACTGAATCTTCATCAAATGTCACATCTCTGCTAATGTCAATCTTCTTGAACCTTGGGAAGCATATTCTGTAAGCCTTCGATCTTTCAGAGTATCCCACAAAGATACCCTTCTTTCCTAAAGGATCTAACGTCGTCCTCTTTTCTTTCAGAATGTGTATGTACACAGGACAGTCGAATATTCTTAGATGGTTGACTTCTAGTTTCTTACCAGAGAAGACTTCTTTAGGAGTCTTGTTCTTGAGTAATCTGTTTGGATTACGGTTATGTACATACACCATTGTTCTAGCAACTTCTTCCCATAAATGCATAGGAGGATCTTGATCATGAAGCATTGCTATTGCAGCTTCCATGATAGTTATATTCTTCCTTTCTACAATCCCATTATGTTATGGATTATAAGGAGTGGAAAAATCCCTCTTAATCCTTGAGTCTTTACAAAGCTCTTTGAATTCATTCAAATTGAATTCTCCTCCATTATTTGATCAGAAGGTCTTGATCTTCTTTTTAGTGTGGTTCTCGATCAAGGCTTTGAATTCCTTGAACTTACTGAATACTTCATCTTTGTTCTTGATAAAGTATATCCATGCCTTTCTAGAAAAATAATCAATAAAAGAAACATAGTATGCATACCCACTTAGTGAACTTGATGACATTGGACCACATACATCGGAGTGGATGATTTCCAAGATTCCTTTTGCTTTTCTCTCGCTACTTGGAAATGTCTTATTTGTGTTCTTCCCTTTCGCACATCCTTTGCATACACCTTCATGTTTTGTCTGCATTTCTAGGAGTCCTTCAATACCTTTTCTTGCAAGTGGTAGTTCTATGTAATGCACATGTGCACGACTTCTATGCCAAAGCTCATTTGGTTCTACCGAGTCATGAACCAAAGCTTATTCCGGTTGGCCCTTCAATTTGTATAGTCCTCCTTATTGTTCCCCAATCACTACTACATCATAAAAAGACTTTCCTTTTGGCCACATGAGGACTTGGCCATCTACAAATGCAACACTCATTTTTTTTGCATCCAATGCAGATATGGAGACGAGGTTCTCCTTTAGTCCAGGTACAAACAATACATCTTTCATTTTGATATACTTTCCAGAGTCTAGCTTATATGAGGATTCACCACTACCTTTTATTGGATGTTGGTAGTCATCTCTGAGTTTCACCTTCTGAGGTGATTCATGTCCAGATAGTTTCACAAAGGATTCCTTGAATCCTGTCATATGTTTGGAAGCACCACTGTCTATAAGCCAATCATTGCTGCCATGTGTGATAGTTCCCATGAGAGCAGAGATCAGAACATATTCTTCATCACTTGAAGAATCAACACTGACTTGTATGTTTCTCTTTGTGGAAGTTTCATCATCCTCTGCAGCATAAACATGATGTCTTCTCTTGTTTCCCTTCTTCTTGTGATAGCTACTTTTGTTTTTAGGACAATCTCTAGCAAAATGTCCTCTTTCATCACATGTATAGCAAATGTACTTAGACAAATATCTAGGATTTCTAGAGTTATTCCTTTGATGAGAGTACTTACTTATGTGGTGGCTAGATCTGGTTTTCTTGGATTGTACTATGAGAGCTTGATATTCACTTCCAATCTTTTCTTCTTGAGCTGCTATCCGAGCTTCTTCTTGAGACCATTCTTCCCATAGTCTATTGAACTTGACTAACTTCTTTCTGGAACAGATCCCTTGAATAAAGGAGTCCCATGATCTAGGGAGACCATTCAAGGTGGTCATTACAATCTCCACATTTTCTACTTCTTCATCTACTGCTTCCAGTTGTTCCTTGATCTAAGAGACCCTTGTAAAGTAAGACTGGATGGTTTCTGTATTCTGGATCTTTACATTCTTCAGCTAGTTTCTCACAGTCATTTTCTAGTTTATGTTCTTTCCTTCAAACAATTTGGTTAGGGAATCAAACATAGATTTAGCTGTCTTTATGGAGGACACCTATGGTATGAGGTGATCCTTGATTGAATCAGTAATAATCCTCTTTTCCATAACCAATTTCTTCTTATGTAAGGCCTTAGCCTCATCTCCCTCTGGAACTGGAATCTCCCCATGGATGTAGGAGTTCAACTCATTTTCTTCTAGGACTAGGGAGATCCTATACTTCCAAGCTCGGGAGTTATCAGCTCCCTCAAGATTTTCATCAATCTTGGTATGATGAGACATATTAACTGAGAACCTCAAATGGAAATAGAAAATATTTAGATCTTACCAGGTTAAGATGTCGGATCAGGATTTGGCGCTGAAATTCTGCAGTGCTAGATCAGAAGCAGATTACGGTTTTGATTTTCCAGAGTTCTATCCAACCAAATTCTTTCATCTTGATCCCTAACTTTGATTTTTGGGAGGAGATCAATCCAAGCTTGGGCTCACTAAAAAATTCCACTTCTATGGAAAGCCCTAATTTCTAGTAGCAGTGTCGGGTCCAAAACTGTAAAACTTCAGAATTGGTTTTTTCTTGAATAGAAAGATGTGCCCTAGGGAGGAAAGTTATCCCAACCTTATTTTGCTGAAAATATGTGGAGAAGGATCCACAAAGTAGGAAGCCCTAGTTCTCGCAACTGCACAGTGTCATCTTCTCAGGTTAGCTCTGATACCATGTTAGATTTTTAACATTAAGCTAGCATTATTAGGATCTTTAACTGAGAGAATAACGAGCACATCAATCAAACACAAGAAACAAAGAACACAATGTTTTTCCTCAAGGAAACCATAAATAGAGAAAACCCCACAACTTCCTCAGAGATAGAATCAACACCAAAAGTAAAACCCCAAAACAGTAAGATGATCTCCCGACAGTAGCAACCTCTTTCTTCCCAGCTCCAGTGTCTTCTTATTCCTCAGCCATGTGCTACAACTGAGTGTGAGTGAGTGTGTGATAAATAGAGAGGCTAGATTTCTATTTATACTAATTCCAAACTTGAATAAACCCTACTAGGACCAAATTCTCTAGGAGAGTCTAATAACCCTAGTGCCCTGCAACTGCGGGGACATTAACCCTTGAACAATAGGAGGGTTACCCACAATGACTTGACATGACTTGTTTACATTATAGATCCTCCCAATCAAAACATCGGGGCATGAAATGACTCAATTACATTACAGACACATCTCAGAATAAACATCGGGGTACAAGACATAAGATACATAGGTGAATACATTCCAAAGTTACAAATACATCAACAGTTTGGAGACCATTTGCTTGCTCCGTTAGCAAATCCAATGTATTGACATCAGTAGGATCCATCTTGAGCAGTCAAGGAAACAATATGTAAGAATCACTTCAAAAAATGTGTAAAACAAGAAATGAAAAGACTCTACTACAAGTTACTCATTGGTGATGTTAAGCGTAGACTCTCTTAAGGTGGAGCCTATTACGGGGGTTCTCCAAGAGTTGTTCATCAAAATCAATAAGAATGTATGCCATTTTCTAAGGAAATGGTGGAAGACATATGGGCCATACCACATTGACTTGAACTTTCCTTTTCCCAAGTTATCATTGGCTTGGTCATAAAATAGAACCATATCGCCTTCGTTAAAGGTGCGAGTGTGGACATGGGAGTCATAATAGGATTTTGACTGGGTTTTCACTTCTTCAATGGCTTGGAGAGAAGCCTGATGGTCCTCTACAGTTTCTTCAAGTTGGAGGAGTCATTCTTCCAAAGGAAAAGTATCAGGAAGGAGTTCCACTGCAATGCAGAGTGATGGGATCTGGAACTCTATAGGGAGTACTGATTCAATGCCGTGTACTAAGACAAAAGGGGTGAAACCGATGTCAGCCTTTGTGGAGGTGCAATAATCCATAGGTAAGAGAATAGCATGTGGTGCTAGTTGATTTTATGGTTTCCTACCATCCTTTGGAGCATAGTTTTGATAATTTTATTGACCACTTCAACTTGGCCATTGCCGTAGGGGTAGTAGGATGATGAGTACTAGTGTTCAAACTTCAACATGGTTGAAAGCTCAGCCCAAATAATGTCTTCAAAATGTGTACCATGGTCTAAGACCAACTGTTTGGGAACACCAAATCATGAAATGACTGGGTTAAAGAAGAAACGTGCCTCTATTTCACTTTTGCAATCAAAAATGAGCATGGCCTTGGCCCACTTGGTGAAGTAATCAATACACACAATGATATATTTATGACCGTTGGAAAAGGTAGGGTTGATTGTCACGAATTCGATTGCCCATTTATAGAAGGAACCGACTGTGACCACGGTTTGTAAGGGTGCATGGGGGGTTCTTTCCTTTGGGGAAAAGAGCTAACAATTATGGTAGTGTTTGACTACATCGATGCAATCAGCAAATATGGAAGGCCAAAAATAGCCAGCACGTAGAATCTTCTAGGCAGTTGCTAGACCCGAAAGGTGGCCACTGCAGGCTCCACTGTGATAGTCGTTAAGGACTGGCTCGGGCTCGTCATGGATGAGGCAACGATGTAATATGGTTTCGATGCCCCAATGATATAAAACATCTCCAATAAGAAGATGGCAAGCATATTGATGTAGGATGTGCCGCCTATATTCCTAGTTTAAGTGGGATGCAAACTTATGGGTACGTAAATAAATAAGGATGCCCCCATACTATTGGTCTTCCATGTAAATGATGAATATGAATTCATGGGGAAGGTTTTCCTTGGGTGGTGGTGGTGTGGACAATGGGGGAAGATCTATCATGAGTGATGCTAGAGATAGTGCCTTTGTGCTTTTGGGGGAAACAAACTCCAAGTCAAACTCTTAGAGAATGACTACCCACTTGGTCGTGCGGCGTTGTAGGAGGCAGCAGCTTAAGAGGTACCGCATTGGGTTGGAATCAACCACTACTCGGGCATGGTTGTGGATAATGTAGTGGCGCAGTTTTTGGGCCTAGGATACAATGGCGAGGGCCAGTTTCTCTTCAAGTGAATATCACAGTGGGGGACCTGTCAGCTTTTGGCTAATGTAATAAATTACGTGCTCTTGACTAGCATCGTCTTCCTAGACCAAGACTCCGGCAATGGAATTTTTCAAGGCCGACACATAAAGGATGAAGTCTCATGTGAAGTCAGGTGCTGCAAGTAATGGTGTAGAAGCTAGGGAATTTTTGAGTGCATCGAATGATTCCTACGCCTGTTGATCACAAACAAAGGGAATGTTGGTACGGAGTAGGCGTGCGAATCCATGGGCTTTCGTCGTATACTCTGGTATGAAGTGGTGAAGGAATTTGGTGTTGTCTTGGAGGCTCTGTATTTGGCATAGAGTTCATGGTGAAGGGAGACAATAATAGCTTGAAATTTGAGAGGGTCAACCGTTATCCCTTTGTGGGATACGATAAACGCAAGCAGGCGGCCTGCTGAGACACAAAAATCACACTTGACGGGGTTTAGGCAAATTTTGTACTTGCAACATCGTAAAAATAATTTTCATAATTCATCTAAATATTGTGCTCACTTCCGTGATCGAGCGGTAAGTTAGTCTAGGTAGACCAATATTATTTGGATGAGTTCATGGAAGGAATACATCATGGCATTCCAGAATGTGGCTCCAACATTCTTTAGACCAAAGAGCATTACTCGATATGCGAATGTGCCCCAAGTTGTTGTAAATGCAGTCTTATAACGATCTTCTTTCTGGATATAAATTTTGTTGTATTCAGAAAATTCGTCAATGAAGGAAAAGACCTCATGTATGGCACATGCATCAATGATCTAATCAATGAAGGGTGTTGGGAATTTATCTTTGGGACATGCCCAATTCATATCACGGAATTCGGTATAGACGTGAATGGTACCCTAGTTTTTATTCATGGGGACAGGATTTGAAACCACGGTTGTGTAAGCAACGGGGTAAATGAAGTCAGTTGTGCGTAGCTTCTCAATTTCTGCTTTGACCATGGTAACTTTGGAAGGATGGATCGACCATTTCTTTTGGCGCATGGGTACCATGTCAGGACATGTGTTCATGTGGTACTCAACAATTGACGGATCCAATCTAGGCATTTCAGTGTAGGACCAAGCAAAGATATCGTGGAACTCTTGGAAAATCGCTTTGTAGGAAGTGACTTCTTCAGAGGAGAAGGATTCCCCCAACATGATTTCTTCAACCATCCCGAGTTTGGTTGAGATCTTGATTTTAATGGTTGTTGAAATATTGGCCATGTTCCCTTCTTTAAAAGCATTAGGTGTCGGAATGGGATATTTGAACCAGTCAACTTTCCCATGAATGAAATCCTTGGTATCGACTGAAAATTGATCAAATAGCGACACAGGTCCTTCGAGGATGAAGAATGAGTGATGGTGCATGTCATCCCAAGGGTATTTAGGAGTGGTTAAGGCTTCAAGTATCTCCTCATCCATGTAGAATAAATGATGGGATAGATCTTAGGGACTCTCGGTGATTTCAGGGATAAGCGGGTCTGTGTAACTAGACACCATGTAGATGGAGATGGTGTTTAAGGAAGGGGGTGGCGGGTGGATTTCTTCAATCAGAGTAATATCAAGTTCAAGGGCATGATTTTGAAGGTCAGCTAGGGTCGTTCGAAACTGAGGTAAGTATTGGAAGTGGTGAGAATAATTTCCATACAATCCACAAATGGGGCATGCATGGTTCATCCTCAAAGACTTGTTTTTCACTGTTGGCCCACTCATGAGAACAACCACATGGATATTTTCTGTGGTTTCCATGGCATATAAGTGTGCGTAGAGCATGGGATTCTCAGGGAAGTTGTGAGTTTCATGTCCCTGTAAATCATACATGACACATGGTGAAGTATGTCGGGGCTCACCTGTTGCTTTTTCATTTTTTCCACTGGCCCTTTTTGGTTGGGGCAGGGGAGGTACAGGTGTGGTTGGTGGTTTTTTTGGGCCAGGTGGAGGGTGCAATTCGACCGTAATGGGTTGAACAATGGTCAACACAACCTGGGGCATCAGAGTTTGAGCTAGTGGGTCGAGGTACCACATGGGAATCCCCAATGTAAATTTGGGTAAGTTTAAGGTATCCATTACTGGCTTACTTATGATGCTATATGAGGGGGAAAAGAAGGGAATTGTATGGGTTGGGAAGGAGCCCTAGTAGTTCCCTAGTGACTACATTTGGGGATGAAGTTTCCATTGTGGTTGGGGTTACGGCTGTCGATGATGTTGCGGATGTGGTTGGGGTTTGGGTGTAATGGTGCTAGATGAGAGAATGCACAAATCTGCAGTATCATTTGGTTTCTGCGGAGTTGACATGAAGGGGAAGGAAGCCATCATGGAGGTGTCAAAAAACAACTCGGGGCCTACATTCAACAATGGGGGGGTGGCTGTGTTGTTGACGATAGTGTTGATAGTAGGGATAACGTTGGCCGGTGTCATTGGCCCTTGCAGATCATGATAATTTAGTTGGTCTACCATCACGATCTTCCCGTTATGAGGGAACATCATGAGGCAAAAACAGTGGATACCATGGCTCTCATTGCATACATATAACTCCTTCCCAAGAAAAATTTATAGTCCAACTGTGTGTTGACAACTTATATATCGATCAATACTATTTTTGTGGTTAATCATTATGGGGACATGTGGAAGGATACCCTAGGGTTTTGTGGGACGGCCATCATAAGCCCATAGAGTAGTGGTGGATGGTTGTAGGATAGGAGACACAAGTTTCTGCCAAACCAAGGTTGACATAACACAAGTTGAATCCCCCTCATTGAAAATGCACCTATGTATGAATAATTTCTAAATGGACACCTGAATTTCAAAGGCAATTGTTGATGGCATTCAAAATTCTCCTTCATCTGTATCAAAAGTGATCAATTTGGATTCAAACGGGTCTACGGCACCAAGGGCAACTAGTAAATCTTTTCACTATGTTGGGTATGTTTTAAGTACCTCAAGAGCAGAGATTGCTATCGATGTTTGGGCCAAGTCATCAATGATGTTGTAGCTCACTGAATCTCTAGTCATGGCATTGTTGGAAACCCACCGCATAGGGGGGCAGGGGGGAAAAGGGGGTAAGTGAAGAGGTATGTTTTTTTGTTGGACATGGATGTCACTGATGGGTCAGCAGGTTTGATATTGGATCCATAGTGATTTCGGTTGGTCTGTAAATTGGCCTCTTCGGTTGTCAGGGATGGCAGGTTTTGAAAACATGTCTTTGTTGGCGAAAGTGCAAAAGGGGCTGTGGAAGCGAGTTGGGGAGAAGGTGTGGTTGCTACCAGTCCTTGGAGTGGTAATGAGTTTTGGAGCACCATGGGTGGAGGGCCTGGTGTTTCCAAGTTGGGTTGTGCTAGGACTGTCACATCAGTACCGTGCTGAACTTCAATCTGAATGGTCTGCTTAGTGCGACCCATGAACGGGTACTCATGGATATAGTTCTCGTAGACATCGCATAGTTTGCATGGCTAATTTGTGCATAATAGAGCATTGCATCTAGGTGGGTTTGGTTGCTGGGGATTTTGAGTTGGTCGTCTTTCCCTAGTGTTGTTGGTAAGATTTGGCTACTAGCCACCTCCTTACGGTTGGTTATTTTCTTGATTCCTAACTCCGTTATTTATGGCTTGCCCTTGTTGGTTATTGGGGGCAGGTTGGTTGGGACGATTTTGCTGAGCAAAAACTTGTCCCAAAGGTGCTGATGGAGATAGGGTGGGGGATGGTGCAGCTTGCGCTAGTGGTCCATAGTAGACGGGGGGAGTTGATTCTACAAATCCGGTCATCTGTCCTGGATATCATTGTGCCAGCTAAGTTGGTGCATGGGCATGTTTTTGTGGCATGGGTTGTGCATAGGAGGTTGTGGCTCCATATTGAGACATCATCCTCAAATAATCGGGGGATTGTATTGGGTGGGAAGCACTAGGGGTGTTGCTTGACACTAGGGTTTGTGTCACATGGTGTTGTGATTGATGGGAAACAGAGCCTATAATGCCATTTGTGGCATGGGATTCCCCCGACATGTCATGATAGGAGGTTCCCACATGAGAAGCGTATGGAATAATGTTATAAAGGTATCCAGACTTAGCATAAATTAGGTCAAACTGTTGGGCCTTCAAGATGGCCTCCTCTTCGGACTGGGGTGTTCGGATGCAATGTCCTTTGCTATAGGTGGTAGAAATTTTTTTAGGAACCAATCTATCAAGGTCCTGTCATCAAGATGAATCTTGCACAAACTACGACGTCACCACCATTAATGGATGTGGTCGATTATGTGTGTTGTAGTATTCTGGCGGCAATATAGCAAGATCTCCACCCCTTCGTCATATCTGATAGGGAGTTGGAAATAGTGCAAGAACATAATATCCAAGGAGTTAGAATTTGGGTATTTGGATTGGGGTACCTCAATGTACCATTTGGTTGTGGAACCTATGAAGGTGCGTTGGAACAGCCCCATTCTGATCGAGCCATCTATGATGTTGTTTGATGAGAACCAGAGGTAAAACAAAATTATTGGTTTTGAGGGCATTCCACTGCCTTCCCCTCAAACTTTGGAATGTATGATGGGAGTTTGGTTGGAATGGGAAGCCAATGGACTTGATGGTAGATTGGGTTGTTGGTTAACCTAGCCATTTCAGGAAAGTTTAGGTGAGCCATGAAAGGAATGTTAGACCCAACATTAGTGAAGGAGGGACTAGAAATGGTTGCAGGTTTTACATGAATGTGATGGCCCTATGTGACTGGGGGCACCTGCGGCTGACATCCTGCGATGGGGATAGCCGACATAGTCATGGAAGGGACAGTGCCCCTAGGTATGACTAGTGGGATGAAGATAATGGTCGATATAGGTGTGGGTTCACTACTATTGGGTTGCTGACTTATAACGGTCTGCACAACTATGCTAGGACCACTGACAGGGATGTTGGTGATGACTTGAGGGATGGACATGGGTCCACCGCCAATCAACCTTCCGGAGAAGGTATCCTGGTTTGCACCATCCAAGGGGATAGATGGTGCAGTGTGCAAATTTGGCTCAGATTGGTATGAATATGAGTCAAAATCAAAGGCTATGTGGCCTTCTAATGGTGTATAAGGTCACCAAGAATGATCTTGACGTTGTTCGTTCAATGGGCCAAACTGAGGGGACTCCCCCCCTAATATGAGAGGAGGAGCGTGATGGATCAATTGTGTATTTTGGTAAATCAAACAATGTAACTGGTAATGAATATCTACACCCCAGTTAAATGGCTTCATAGTGGCGTGTAGGTGGTCACTCACCAAGATTGCCAGAAGACAGCGCCTAGCTTTTTCCTCACAGGATTTACTAGTTAGTCGGTAGGGGTCATTTCCTGTTTTTCTTGGTGATTCCTCTCATTGGCCAGCTACTTTAGGGTTCCCGTGGTACTCCTCACAATGAGTTTTAGGGCATACTCCAAGCAATTCCCATAGTTGATGAAATCAAGGACTTATGTCCTCAATCTCCAAAACTTTGTATAATGTAAATTAATTGAATTTAAGAGGTTCGATCGATGTCATGAACCGAGTTTGGTTGGATTAAGTGGTGTGGTTATGTGTGTACTTTGTATTGAGTTCTGATTATTTTAGATTATTTTTTGGCACTTATGTGGTAAGAAAGTGGTTTTCTGGTTGTTTTTGTATATAGATCATACATTGGGAAACCTATAAGATGCGAACAAAATAAAATAACAGAACTGAAAGTGCAATTTTAAGCTAATAAACATGCAAACATGTTAAGTGACTACCCTATCCTTGTATTCCTCTTTAACCAAGAAATATTGTTGGGCTCTCAACACAGTGGGAACAAGCCCACTCATAGATCCATAGGTCACTCTTCAAGTGCAAGTTCTTTCAACACAGAGGACGTGAAAGCCGTGAGACCCCCAACGGTCTCCACCCGCTCTACCTTCCAAGTCACTAGTTTTTAATGGTTTGGAGAAATTCGAGTGATAAGTGCATATTACTACACTTGCTCAATCATTCATATTATCTTAGACTATCTCGAAGGGTGATGACTGAGTAGAGGAGGAAGGGTTGGGAAAGGAGGTTAATTTCCAATGATTAAAAATAAAAATAAAAACTAAAATTAACTTACAGAAATTTTTAACAGATTTACACTTATGAATAGCTAACCACATAAACAACTGAACTAACAAGTTACTTGCAGGAAAAGATAGGTTGTTGGACATAGGTCGTTGAGCCACACAAACAGTTTGAATAGAAGATCTGAAAGCAAACATGTAAACCCAAAAGTTTACAATGAGGAATGAGGAATCATGCACCTATAGATGACATGTTTTTGCGGGGAGGATTGTGATCAAACCGTGAGGAATTAGCTCAAACGGATGAAAATACACTTCCTAAACATGCCCATTTACCCCTAACCATGGAAATATTTGCAAATTGATCAACAGTTTCGGCATAAAACGTGACCGAATAGAGGTTAATTTTCTAGAAATCCAGTTCAATCATGTTTGCATATTTGAACGATTTGCAAATATGGGTATTATCAAAGAACGGTCGACTGTAACTGGTACTGTGGCTGAATGAAAGAAACTAGAGGATGACCGACAATAACTGGTACTGTGGCTGAATGAAAAAAACTAGAAATAAATGACAGTAATTAAAATGAAAGAAAACTACTAATCAACTATTTAAAAATAAATAAATAAAACTCATCAAATCCAGGGATCCTATGGGATTAACTCGGTATGGTCTCCAATCTGTAGTAGGGAAAAATACCTCGCTACATGCAGAAGCACCTGCCCTTCTATCTATAGGATGAAAGGGTAGAGCCTCTATGAATAAAGCAAAAGAAGAACCATGCTACACATTGTTAGAAATGAATAGAAGTAACCTTGCAACAAACCATTAGAGCTAAGCTTAGCATGAGCATGTACAGGTTGCAAAAAGAAATAAACAGAACACAAAACAATATACCTATCTATGTAGTTTGAAGGATGGCCACCATGCCCTAACTTTGAAGATGCCTCTCCATAGGGTGGGAATGGGTGGAGCTATGGCTCAACACACCAAGGGAATGGGAATGAGCAAATGGAGGAAGGGAGCTATGCGGGATGAATAGCTTGAGAGTGAAAGAGCTCTCAAGGTACTCATGTGGGTATTATGATGACATGGTAAAATGGAATTTATTTGATGGTGACCCCTACACCTCTATTTATACTTTTTCTCAACATTTTAGGGTTTTTAGCCCCTGGTTTAGGGTTTTGGGCCCTACCCATGGTTTTAATCCCTTTTCACTTGTTCCTTATCTCCTTTTTGGAGATTTTAAGCCCTTTTGAGAATTTAGCCCTCTTTCTGATCTTTTTAGCTCCTTTTTGAGCCTTTGAAGCTCTTTTGTGGAGTTTTAAGCCCTTTGAGGGTATTTTGGAGCTTATTTGAGAGAAAAATATAGGTTAAATGGGTGTACGGGTAGAATGGGTTAGGAAATGTATGGTGTAGGCCATATGAGCAATTTTCTAGGTTAATAGGGGGAACCACCTACCGGTGTAGAGGAAGATGAATTTTCTAGCATATCTTCATCAAAGTTAGTCTCTCTAGGGTAATTCACCCAATTTTCCTTTTCCACCAACCCTGCCACTTCAACGTGCTCAAAAATCTTGTTCTTATTCACTTTCCTTCTATCATATATGATGTGGTGGGGGTCATAATCAATCACGACCTCCGTTGCAAACCCCTTCTCTCTAATAAAATTTTCGATCATTAACAAGGATGATTTGCTTTTAACAGTAAAAGGACCGATTTCCCATGGAAACTTAATATCCATGAACTTTCTGAAGCTTAGAAAATGTTCATCCTCGACTATTATCCTTTTCCTGATTAACTCTGGTGCAAACATTATCAATGTTAGAAACGTCGGTAGGACATATGGCTGACGAGTAAACCCGTAGACCCTAATCACCGTATTGTCTTCTGAGAGAAACAAATCCCCTACTCTTCTTTCGGGGGACAACTGTAATAGGCTCTTCATCTTTGCTAGGACCCTTGGCGGCCTCTTTTGGAAAAACACTTCATATATTGGGGCCATGAGGACATTGATGAATATGCAGTAATGTTTGTGCATGTCTTCTATTATGACTATTTTCAAGAGCTATAGGTTTTCATCATTGAAGGTCAAAAACATCCTCATAAGGAGGGATTGGAACCCAAAAGTCCTCGACTCACGAAAAGTACTCAACTGGGAATTGACACTTTTTTCTAACAACTCATCAAATTACAAACATGCAGGTGGTGAATACTGACTCATTGCTCTTGATGCTACTTGACTTGAATTGAGGGTGAATATGAGACTCAATAAAGGGTCGATGACAAATTGGTTCTAATCCATACCCAAAAATTGGCTTCCTAAGGTTATCATAGACTGAGTCTGTTTGTTAAACATGTCGAAATCGATGGGGAATAGAGGATTGGAAAAATGGCTTTCCAGCTTCAAACAAGTTTTGAGAAAAGTCTCCTTTTGTTCAGCCAAATACCTTTGAAAAAACCTGAGTATATATTCTTCATTGTACTCACTAGACATTTGGGTAAACTCGGAAGGGATTAGCATATTGTTTCAAATGGTCAGGGAATTTATTAGGCACATCAACCTAGACCTAGACACATCCATTATCATGTCATCAGAAGGACAATAGTTACTTACACACCAGTCTATGAATCCTGGGCAACTAGGGGTTTTCTCAACAGAAAAATAAAAGAAAAAGGAACCGAACACCCCATGAGTGTCAATACCCTGCGAATTGAGAGCTTTGAGCTTACTCTTAGTGTATTATATACTATCATTCAGTATGATAGTATCAAAAACCTCATCATCTTTATCTACTAGGGAACCTTCAGCTTCCTGAAATTTGAGGTTTTGAGCCTCTAAATATTCTATTTTGGCCATGAGAAAACAACTTAATAGAGAAAAGACATACCAGGATGGTCAACGGTTTGATTTGGAAGCTCATCCAGGGTGGGGTAGTATGCATAGTATAAACCATCTCTTTTTGATGTTGCAGAAGAATAATCAGTATGGATCCACATTCCTTCTTTTATACTATTTTATTCTCTTATCTGACCATGCACCTCTCCATTCGGATGAAATATTAGTCATAGATCCGAGACCTAAAATTTTCGGAGCTGTATGATATTGGATTTTGGTATTTGTACTATAATTTTTTTATCTTCACATCCCCTTTTGCACCTCCGACTCATGCGATTATAACCTCATCCATTTATCTTAGACTTTCCTACCATCCTGTCGTCCCGAGCGAAGAGCTTTACCAAATTCTTCACTTTTCAACCGATATTTTGTATGTGCACGTACAACTTGGAGGAATATTTTCTTGTCATAGATTTACCTTTGTGATAATCCCTGCCATAAAATAGATCCCCTTTTTAGCACAACTTCATGAAATTCAAAGAAATATTTGCTACAAGAATCTTAGATCAGCGGAATTTATCTCCACCACTGATCTAAAAACATCACGATCTTGACCGTCGAAAATTGTCATTATTTAACTCATTTCTCCAGTTTGGGATGTGCCTTATTGCGGTACATTCAAAATGCATGAAAAGGCTCTTCTCCATCGATCTGCTTTATTTCTTCATCACGACCGTTGAAAAATGCTTCATTCTCCGCCATCCTTCTAACTAGGTCTTCTCTTTCCTCCTACATGGCCAACACGAGAAGGCTTGTTTACCCCTCTGGACCTTGGGCTCTCCTTTGCTTGACAGAATACAGCCAGTGTGAGTCTCTCTACTCATATCAACTCTCAGGATCCCTCCTTAGATCCCTTTCTTTATTTTAGAAAGCTGTCACAACCCCTCGAGGTTCCTTGTCAATAAAACTTTACAGGTCTTGTGTCTATCCTTACAGGTCCAAAAAAAACCCCTCTATTTAGCAAAAATCAGGTGGTAACATGTCACAGGGATAATTCATCTTTTGCACTAGAAAGTGCAGAAGGTAGAGGCCTCAGTGGAAATTAAAATGATGGAAAATGTCAGTTCCAACCTGGTGGAGCACATGCAGAGAGTTAAAGAAGAAGTGCATGTAGAAAAAGAGAAGCTGATAAAAATAGTGGAGTATTTTCATAACAAAATTCACACTAGTCACTTTATGGAGCAATAGCTCACGTGGCTCAGGACGAGCCATAGGTGAGTATTGGGGGCCTATTGGGACTGGGACAGAAGGGAAGAATTTATATAGAATTATGCATAAGTAAGGGAAAAATAGTACAAGGAAGAAGAAGAAGGAGTTGTGACATAGGAAACAACATCAAAGAAGAAGGGAAGAATGACGTGACAAAAGAGGGAAGAAAATGAGAAAGGTAAAGAGAAATCATGGGACGATGAAGATGCCCTAGTTTTGTAAACTACGACAGAAGGACATAGCAAGTGACATGATGATATGGCATGATATTTGGAGAAGCAAGCATGCAGATAAGGTGACGATCATAAAGTGACATTAAGGCATGATATTGTGAAGCAGCAGCCCTTAGTGATCGTGGGTATGAGCTCGGCTAGAGCCGATGGAAACCACATGTGAAAAGGAATTTTTGTAAGTCAGGATGATAGTGCATTTTTGGTCATATATTGCTAGAATAGGAAAGACAACTCGTGGGATGAAGATAGTAAGTCGGTTGGGATAGCAACTGAAGCTGATTTTGTTAGTCTGTATCGAGTCATTATTGAGTCTGTAACAAGAATGTATGGGAATATATCGAGTCTATAATGAGGCTATAAAAGGAGAAACCCAATATGTAGATGGGTTATATGGTTAATCAGTTAGGCCATTAGCTAGCTCTTGTTTAAACAATCTTGGGATGATTATAGGATACAACACTTTTGAGTAAGTGACTTTGGATTTCTATGTGCATCAAAGTAGTGGATTTGCAGTTGAGTGTGCAGATATATAGAGAAGGTTGATTCAATCCAGGCTATGTTTGGATTGGATCGGTGGCAAGTTTAACAAGAAGACATACACATAACAAAGGAAATCACAAAATGTAACTATGAAACACATAGAATATCTATAGTAACAAGGACGCATTCGAATCTATTATTTTTATTAAAGGGGAGATGTCAATTTACATAACTCTGAACCTCACAGGTTCCAACCCTGTCTTCCTCTATTGAGGACACATTTAAAGTGTTATAGGATCTCGAGACCAACCTCAAAACAGAGCCAAAAACAGTTGCAGTATGGGAATGAAAATCCTAACAAATGCTAATCTAGCAGATTCACCATGATCATAAACCAAACAGAAAAGCACGTTGGAATGCACATGGTGGATCACTTTGAGAATTTTGACAGCAGGGACTCATGCTCGCTTAATTATAATGACATTTCAAAGCACTTTCGAGCACCCTGCAACAACTTCATTCAGGCCTACTAAATAAAAATCAGACGTATATCTTGATCTATGAGACATCCTAGCCGCCCAATGACGCAGCCTCTACCCGATTTCACAATATTCCTGCTTGATAAACTCCTTTCTTGTTCCCATTACGAAATCAACATGGTCCATATATCCAAAATCCTTCAATATCTTCGTCGTTCAAAGGTATGGAGTCTACAAGATTCATAGATTTCAATAGTTCATTAATTTTTGCATGTTGAATCAGCAAGATCACTCTCCACCATAGATCCATCCTTGAATTGATCTCCATCGCTAAAACATGCACACCTTTTAAGTGATTCTGCAAATTTGAAAAGTGATTTTCCATGAGCATGTTAGATCAATAGAATTCACCTCCACCATTGATCTTACTAAGCCATAAATATTGACCGTTGAAACATGTCGCCCTTTAAGAAATTCCGAAGATATGGAAATTTATTTTCTTCATGCAAGTTATATAAGCGGAATCAATATCCATTGTTGATCCAAGATCAAGGTTGGTATAGGCCATTAAACACTACGGGGCCTACAAGTTTCCACATATTGGGTCATCTATTTATCATGTGCACATGTTCCTTTTTTCCACACCGTCGATCTCAGCTAGATTCATTCTTAGTCGTTGATCTAAGGTCAAGCTGCGGGCTACAGGAAACACAAGGCGGGCTCTCTTCTTTTGTGATGCTAAATTTTATGTTTCTGACTTCTGCTTTCTCATCCTTACCGCACCGTTGGTCTTGTCCGGGATCTCCCTGAATCATAGATCTTTCGGACCATAGAAGGATGAAGTTCAAACCTTTTATGACCAAATTTATTTGTTTATTCCTTCCAATCTCCACCTCTCTGTTCTCTGTTCTTTTTCGAGCCGTTGATATTTGGTGAAAGTGATCTAAGCTATCATATCTTAGAGTGCGAACATCAAAAGACGGATTTATCACGTTAGACAACCGAAACTTTCCCTTTTTCTCTGTTTCTCTCCCATTTTTTCCTTGGCGAAAATTATTTTTGGCCTTTGATCTTATGCACTTCACATCCAAGCTGTCCATTTCTTTTCATCATTCAACTAGGAGTGAATTTATTCATTTACATGTGTTTTCAAGGTAAAAAATTAGAATCCTCTAAGTATTTGGAATTTTTAATATAGAAATGTTCATTCAAACATCTGCAGACCATCATTAACATTCTTTAAGGTCGTATGATATGAAAATTTACACACCTTATTCATCCTTTTACTAGCCAAATCTCTTGCCAATTTGTTAGTCCTAAAATTATGATAACAACTAGCTCCAACTCAGTATGTTATCCTCCCTGTGAGGTAACAAAGAACCCCGTAGACCAGATGCTAAATCCATTGGGCTTCTCCCAATATTTCTTGAATTTCCCAGCATGCTCTGAAAAATAAAAACTAAACTAATGTTATAACAAACTAAAAAATTGCTGAAAGAAATGCTCACCATGTGGAGGTTATTCATACCTATTTACCTACCCTACTTCATCTAGCACAAATTCCCAGTCAAGTAAACTCTCACTTCCAATCAATCCTATCAAGCAATTGATCCAAAATTTTATCTTTTTCTTCATGCTTGATTGAAATTAGAGGAATATAATGGTAACATGATATGTTAAAGGACTTGATCCTTATTGTAAAAACATAACCAACCATTGTGACTGAAAATTATTTCCATATACTCAGTCATAGGATCATAAAGAACATGATAGCTTTCATATTTTTCTATCATTTGCTTGCCATAATCAAGCTACTCCAAATGCAACTCATCTAGTACCCTGTCAAACTGATCTTCAAAAGAATCTTGAAAGCAATTCTCATGACAGTTTTCAAACAAGACATCAAATACTTCATTCAAAATATCAGGATTTAAAATTTGATCTTTCCCAATGTCTCAAAGGAAATCTCATTATTTTCTTCAATAAAATCAAGTGAACAAAATCCTTTTTATCGAGATGAAATTTCTGACTTTGCAAGGTTTAAAAAGGCATCCCATTGACAATCCTTGCATCCTTCTTTATAAGTCAATTCTTCATCATAAACTGTTGTTTTTGACACATACTGAGATTGATTGTATGATTGATCATCTTGCTTACCTTCCACCTCTAAATAGTTCATGAAATTTTCCATTATCTCAAATTCCCTTTTTTGTTCAGATATTGGAATTATATGTCTCAACAATTCAAATGAAGAATAACACAAAGGAAAACTGTCAGTTCCAGCACACTCACTATCTTCTCTCTTTTCATCCCTTTGACCTTGGATTGCAATGGAAATTTCTACATTAGCAGGCTCTGAACTTACAAAATATACAACTGGTTATTTAGTCATAACATCCAAGTAGCACTTCTCATACTCATCATGTATAAGTGGATTGAAATCCTTTTTAAAACCATTAGTAACATAAATTATGGAAGGCCGATTACATTCTTCATAAAACAAATCCTTATAGCCCTCTTCTTGTACAACATTTGGTTGATCATCTCTCTGGTTTTGTTCCAAAATATCTTGTCTTTTTTCAACCTCTTGATCTTCTTTAACTTCACTTGGTACAAGAATTTCAGGATCACAAGGAGAATCATCATTAAAGAAAATGGAAAACTCTAATTCAGTATCAAAAACATAGATAGCATGATTTTCTAGTTTAATTTTTTCTAACTCCCCACCATATATTATTTTATCCCTCTATTTCCCTATTCCTCAATAATTCATTTAAAGGAATGGAAATTTTCAATTTTGAAAGCTTTGTTTTTAAATTCAAAGCTGAAACAATTTTTTCTACATCCATATGTGTTGGTTGTTTCACTTCTTTTTTTTTCTATTTTATTTTCATATTCTTTATATACAATAGGATCCTTTTGTCTTTCATTTTTATTTTTTGTATTATGTTCGCTACTAGAAGGTTGATTTTGATTGAACCTTCCTTTATTTATAGTAACATCTTTGTTTCTCAATTTGATATTTTTGTGAACATCATATATAACATGTAAATATCCTCTTTTGTACCTCTCTGACTCTTCCTCAAAATCATTATTGTCATCCACCTGAGAAAACATACTATTCTCTTCCTTAGTGGGGTATTTTTCAGAATCCGAATCACTGAAATGGTGAATATGATCCTCAAAATATTCAACCTCATATTCATTTGCAACATAGTTCTCAGGAACAGGTGGCCTTATTTGCTGATCATCCTGATTTCTAGGATTTCTCATATATCTTTGTCTAATTTGTGGAGGTGGGGGGAGATTGGGAATTCTTAAGTTTGGGTTTCTGATTTTAGTTTGATTATGTTCTTTGTTCAATGGTTTATTTTCTACAGTCATCTTATCCATCAATTTCACCATTGTTCTCATCATTATTTTAAATTTTACATAATTAGAAGAGGCAACAGAAGCAGAAGGCACATTTTCTTCTCTGGCTTTCCTTGTTTCTACTTTCTTATTTGTTTTTCCACTTTTCATCATATTAGCTTCCACTTATAAAGAATATTGAATCATCGCAGGAAGACTTGTTGATTTTCTCTCTCTCAATAATAATGCAAAGTCACCGTCAAAGGAATCAACATAATGGAGTTTTGTAGAGCCTACAAAGGGTTTAATATGAGCAGGAATAGAGTTATACACCCTCATAAATCGACTATAAAATTCATGGATAGATTGAAAACTTCCTTTCCTAAGATTATTATATTGAGAAAGCACCTCCAAAGGACTTGTCTTATCACCCCATCTTTCTAATAATAAAGTTTGGAAGGCTTCAAATGTGGCAACGGACCTAGAAGGAAGATATCTAAACCATTTCTTTGCCTCTCCTGAAAAACTTAGTATAAACAAACTCATCTTAATATCATCTTCATCAACCAGCTTTAATTCCACATAATCATCAAATCTATTAACATGTTGTCTTGCTGTGAAATTTCCATCCCCATCCTCAAACGGAATTTTCTAGTCATAACCTTGGGGAAGGTCATGCAATACCCCTGGTAAGGCCAATGGAGAAAACCTAGTAGCCATTTGTCTAGGAGTATTTGGGAAAAGAGGAGGAGCTTGAAGGGATGGAGGGGTTTGAACAGTTGGTGGGATCTAATTCTGAAATATTTCAACAACATGGATTCTTCCTTCATCTCTCACATAGTTTTGAAGATTGTACCAAAAGAGAATCAAACAAATATGATTCTAACCTACTGGTATTAATTTATGTTTCCCTCAAATAATATTCATATTTTGATTTTAACAAGGACCTTCCAAAATTTGTTTCTCGCACAAAATCCTGAATGCTATGAAATTCTTGAGAAGATGAAGCACCAAACTGAGAAATATCTATTTGTTCTTTTCCCTTGGTTCGAAGAAATATTTACAAAGTTTTCACACTTAGTAATGTTTCAGTGTTAGGATTACCTCGTGTATGCGGCCTCCTAGAATCCAACATTCCTTCTGAAATCTTGCTAGAAAACAATGTGGAGTTGCCAGGGAAAATATACAACCTATTTCAAATACAAAAGTCTTTGTTTTCCCAAAGAAACCCTTTCTTCTTGGAATCTTTGTTGTCTCCCATGGCTTATTTTCACTTCCATCCCCGACAACAACGCCAATTTGTTAGCACTCAGAATTGTACCCTATGTTGTGGAAGGTAAATCCCAAGGTAACAACAGAACCACTTTAAGAAAGGGGATTGAATTATTCCTTTCTAGAGAGGGATATCTCATTGATTTTTAACAGGGCTAGATATAAAAAAAACAGAATGAAGATTAATTTTGTGGTTGAAACTGGGAAAGCATATATTGGGCTATGGAGTCACAAATATTCATGGATCATAGAAGTGTTTGTAGGTGAAATTCTATAAAGGCAAGAGTAGCACTTGGTTACAGTCATAATGCTATTGGTCTTGTGATAAAGAAGAAAGAATGAAATTCCATTAACAGAGAGAACCAGGTGTTGGCAGGGGTTTTGGGATGAGTTAGTTACGTGGCATCACGAGTGATGCGCAAGCTCAAAAGACACTACGTAAGTGAAAGATGGCATGTAAGGCAGAAAATAGACTATTTTATGTATTTTGTATCATCTTTTTGTACATTGTACCATATCTTATGGATATTGGTTATTATTTTGTAGATTCAGTTAAGAATTGGTTAAGAGTTAGTTAGAAGTGGAATTTCAATGTAAAGGCGCAAGCCTTTAAATATAAGTAGAATTTCAAATGAGAGGGGAGAAGATGAAGGGATATTGATACCAAGAGCACTTGAGTAAACCTGTTGAATTGTGGATTGTTTTGAATCTGTGAATTATTGCACAGAAGCAATATGACAAGATGGGAGTTGATCTTTATTGTTGTTTCTTTTATCTTTCTTGTCTTACTGTTTTTGTGATCTAATGGTGAATGAGAATTTAATGCGCGATATGGATCAATGATGTGGTGTTTTCTGCTTTTAAATGATATTATCCGTCTGGATCTGTTTGTGCAATGGTATGATTATTTCAGTTATGAATGAATGATGTGATATGTTAAAAGCAATGATGGGTACACAAGTTAATGACCACATGACAAACTAGAATATGACTAAATTTGGTCGCATAATAAAAGACCGTAAATTAGCCACCAAATTTTTTTTTGGTCATTTATATCTCATTTTTTGGTCACGTGTCTCTCAATTTTTTTTCATTTTTTATGAAAATTTTAGTCATTAACCTCATTTATTGGTCACTAATTTAGTCATTTTTAGTCGTTTTATGTGTGGTTATTATATTTTAGTAGTTTTAATGGTGTCCATTAGAAATCAATATAAATATTTAGTATGGTATTATGTCTAAACTAAAAAAAAATCATATAGTGCTTATCCTCATCTAATACACATGTGAATCATGCAATGTAACATTAATTAGTTAATTACAACACTTATAAATAATATAATGTACAACCATATAAGTTTTAAACCACACAAATTCTATTATATATATGAAATGTCAAGTATTACAATAAATATGAGTTGTCTCAAAAACTATCTCCCTATAACATTACATGAAAATCATCTAGTACATCGATGAATTTTCAAAATATTACAATGGCTAAACCATCCCACTAGTACTTGGTTGCTAAGCCATACTCAGATCCCACCTCAACTTCAATTAACGAATACTTAGTAGCTTGAAAGCCTCAGTAGCAGGATATTCATACTCAATGGCAAAGGCTTAGCAACAGGCTCTTCATTCTCAATGGCCCACTTCGTTAAGTTCACTCCTACAAAATCCAATAAAAAAATATCAGTAGAAAAACAATGAGCTGTAAAGTAGAAAAACAATGAAGCAAATTATTTATAATGTTCAATAGCTAACAACAATAACCAAGTTCATGTGCAAAATAGGAAAATCTAATCTAACGAATTCAAATTAAGAATTAAAAACAGTTGGGATTCAAAACACATTAATATATTATCTTTAATGTAGTTATTTGTTGTGCAAGAAATAAAAAACCATTATGCATGAATTGAAATTCCTTGTTTGTTTGCGGTGCTAGGGCGATGAAGATAAAAAAATGAGTTGGATGGAAGGCGATGGAGATAACATTGTGATGGAAGGAATAGTACTAAAAGAACAGTTAATTTAAAATAGTCTTAGAACATATTGACCTTTGAATCATAATTTGGCAAGCTGTCAATGTGTAACTATGCCAATTGCGAAAGAGAAAAGAATTAGGCGGGAAATCGTGGATTTTATATTCTGCCAATATTTACACCAATCGACAATATCTATAACTACAATAAAAATCTCTTAAGAGCCATTGCTCTTCAAGGGGGAACAAAAAATTGTAAAGGATTCCAATTTGCGCATACCAATTTATAAGTTTATGTGGGTCTTGATCAACATTGGCGTCAATCTATTAGAGTTTGCAAGTGGACCTAGGGTAGGTGTTCATTCCTTTATTTTAGCATACAATATATGTGCATGTATGTGTTTGTTTGTTTGTTTGTATTTGATGTATCATGTATATTTGTAATGCATTCTTCATGTTATATGTAAAATTATCTATGCTTTAGTTTTCCTTATTAGTTTGCTTCAAAAGTTTTATGTGACTCTTTACAGTATTACGAGTTTATTTTTTTTATTAAAAATACATTCACTGTTTCTGTATATCAATTTTAACTATGTAAGAGATCTATTTACCATGTTCCTTGTTGAAGTGTTGCAGGTGGCTAAGATTCAGAAAGCATGTCTGAATAATCCTCCAAAGGTGAACCCTTTTCTTTTATTTGAAATGGAATTAATATAGTTTTGATTTACTAATAATCGAGTCTGTTTTGTTCAAATACATGAAAAATATAGGAGATATAGTGTGGTAGTTTTAAAAAGGTCTATGCAATGTTTGAAGTTGAGCTCATTGTTTAAGACAAAGCGATGATATGCACATCTATTAAGGTCAGCTAATGTCAATTATTTGTTGATCATGCTGTGTCAAGGTATATGTTCCACTTTATCTGTTAAACTGCAACTACGATTATTTTCCTTGATGTATGCGATGCCATCTAATATGTAACGACCTAAATTCCATGAGGTGTTTTACTCATCTTTTATTTGATGGATGTCTCCAAGTTGAGTTTTATTCAAAGTAATCGACTGTGGATACATTGAAACAACAATATCTTTTTGTTCCTACAAAGAATAAGGTTCACCTATTCTCCTTTTTGTATTTCAGGAAATGCTTTTTGCTGCCAATTTGCATGACTTTTGTGTCTACTTTTCCCTAGTATTTCTCCTTGTTTTCCTTCACAAGGTGCACTTCTTTGAGTTTGGAGTCTAAGTTTTGAGTTGTAGCTTTAGCCTTTGTTTTCGGAGTTAATAATGAAAATCAGATGTTGTTTTGAGTGTTCAGATTAGTGTGTTTGTTGTTCATTTCCTAGTAGCTTTTGTTTGTAGATTGAGTTCTCTATAACAGAAATTTTGATTGGTGTTTTCAGCTTTAGTGATCTATAGTTTGAGGTTAAATTTTAGATACTAGAATCTGCTCACCATGGTCTGATTTTTCATAGAGGTCTGTGGCCAAGGACAAGAATGTGAAGGCTTAAAAGAGTGTGATTCATAGCTCAACCATAGAGAGAGTAGTAATCTCTGGTTGTTATCAGATCTTAATCTAGCATAGGAAATTTTATAGGTGCAAGTGATGGTACTACTACGAGGGGGTAAAGAGAAGCAAAATACCTTTGTTGTTGAGGTGGTATGTTAGAGTATACACAAATATTTTCTGTATACAATTAATATTATGGCATATAACTTGTGTCATAACTCACATGTGACTGCTATATAGCATTAGATGTTGGTGGCTAGTGAGTAATTAGACATGAAGACTTCAATTACTATCAACTAGGCATACCAATAAGACATTACATACATACATTGAAATATTAATCAATAATATAGTATCTAATTGATTCTCTCTTTCTCATTTATGTATGTGATTTCGTGTAAAAGACCAATCAAACATGTCATTCATACATCACTTGACTTAGTACCTTGAAAATTTGGCTTGTATTCTTGACGAAGTTTGATTGTCTTATTTTATGTTCCAATAGTTATGCCAAGGCTCAAGTTCTTTGACCCAGCCTCTTTTGCATGTGTTGGCTACTGCTAATACTACGAGCAATAACAAGGAGCCTATCTTTGCTCAACTTGAGCAATTTATGTTTATGTGCTGAAATTTTTATCATGGATTTAGTCTCCAAGAAATTACATCTGGCTTCAATCAAGAGAATAGGTCAAGCAGTGTTGCATTTAATTTTGTCACACAACACTGGAATTTTGTCAAAATAGAAGAAAGATTAGATGAAATGTCAAAAATTATATAATAATTTATATTATATTATATAGTTAATTTATATTTTCTAATTCAAAAATATCATCTCAAGGCAATGAAACATCTATTACATTTCCTAAAATACGAATAAAATGTGGTTTTTGATGTAGAGACTTCTCTTTCCATTTTTTGTAATGACTATTGGATGAAAATCTTACCAGCTCTGACACATTTATCAATGTGGACCTTGATGAAACTCTTATCCAGATTTCTATTGTCAAAATTTTAAAATATTTTCTGCACATCCTTCCAAATATATTTAAAAATGATAGCCTTTTTGTTTATGTGAATGTTTCCAAATTGACATTGGTTTTGGTTTATTATTTTTTCTTTTTTTATTGTTTTATCCACCTATCTAAATGTTTTTGTTTGGGAGTATGTTAATTGCATACTATCCCAAAATAGAAAAGAGAGCAAGATTTTTTGCAAAAGAAATTGATTATGATTATTCGTGGAAAGATAATTCACTTAGAAATGCATCTTAAGATAGTCTGGAAATTATTCGAGTGGCTATTTAAGAAGAAGATGATGCAGAATTGGGTAGGGACTTGAATGCACGGCTTGGTGTGATTTTGCGACACAATGTAAAACTTAGCATATCACCCCTTTGTAATAAGCAAACACCTTACAATAATGTTTTGGATGCACTATTTTGTGGTTAATCCTTTGATAATGATTCTTCTACTAGTGCTTTTGATGTTTCAAATATTTCAAATTTTAAGTGGCATTCATTGGAGCACGGGTTGCTCTTCTTCATATACTTCGCATACTTCAAGTAATCCTTCATATTCTTCTTGAGTTTATACTCTTGAACCTTTTCCTTCTAGTACTCCAATTACTTCTCGACATTCACATGGCAGAGACTCTGTCTACTCATGTCGCAACAGGAATTGAAGTTGCTGGTCTTCTTCTGCTTGACCTCGGTGACAACGCCCCTCAAAAGAGAGTCAACCCCTCCCTTACCCACTCTCAGTTGAAATATGAGATAGACTTGTGGGTATAGGTCGTCACCTTAGCAACTAGAAGGGTATAAACAACAATCTGGTAGATGTTTTAGATGAGAACATGGAATTGTGGAGATATTTTAAGTATATCAAAGAATATACACTTCAAATTTGAGACCACGAGGTGGGGTGTGGAATCCTGCAATGTGGATTTTGCGATTTTTATTGGAGTTGGGGAAACAAATACGATGTACACCATGATGTGTTGTTGGTTGGATGAAAATAGGCACAAATCGCATGCCTTTTTCCTAATCTCTCTTTCCATAAATGGGATTTTCCTTCCTAACTCAAGTGGGCCCTTACTTATTCACTTCTATTGGTCCACCGTGATCGAAGACCTAGTATATTATGGTCAGGATCCCAGCTCACAAAAAATATTTTGCACACGAGAGTATGGCTCGTGCCTTTTTTTCCATTGTGGAAGAGGGTGACCATAAGTCATCTCAAAGGAAAAATGGTGAGGTTCTACCTAAATTTAATTATGATTTTAATGTGAGCTCTGTTTAACCCGCTGGAAAGGTTGCATGTTTTGAAAATTGTTTTGAATTCCCACAAAGTCGGACATTTGCAGAGCGCATGTGAATGATCATTTTCTGTCTAGACATAACCACAAAAAAATGGATAAAAAAGGAATTGTCGAACGAAACATAGGACAAGGAACAATAATTTATCCGAGGGTCAATGTCCTCATAAGAACTGCACTCATTGAAACCTCTCGATTCCACTTGTGAAGGAATGGGATTAAGATGCACTTAAGACTCAGCCGTTGTGAATTTACCTCGTAATTTTTTCAACATATTTCTATGTTCTTTCTTTAGAAGTTTCAAAATAATTTAGGAAAGAGGAAGTGAAGTTTCCACCTGAGTAATTTTTTTTAGGAGGGTATGTACACCAACCTGCACTTCCTCAATTACCCCTTTTCCTGCCCCCCCTCCATTCTGGCTCAGTTTCCCCTTCCCCCTTAATATCTGCTCCCATCCCAATTAATGTTTCTTCCAAGATAAAGGATTGTGTTCCCTCGAAGGTTTTCCCAAGAGTGCCTCTCCCTTATCTTGAATCCTCCAAAAAATACATATGAACTCAAATCTAGGTCAAAACCAAAGTTGAGGTGCCTTCGAAAGGGGGCCTTTCCATGGACTCTTTATGTGCCCCTTAATCCAAAAGAAAATCTCACCATTATAAATCCGAGCAAAAGGCGATGCTGGATGTAATGCGTGGAAAGAAATCTAATATACAGAGGGCCCTTGCAGCAAGGAAATCTCTTCCCAAGGATACCCAAGGATTTTCATGTCTTTCAATACTTGTGGGGTTGGGGGAACCTCCAAATTAAATACCTCAAGCGACTCATTAGAGACAATATAACTAGGAGTGTGCTTATCCAAGAGACGATGTTAGTTGGTGATAAATCCAAAGAACGATTCTTGATGTAATGCGTGGAAAGAAATCTAATATACAGAGGGCCCTTGGAGCAAGGAAAGACCTTCCCAATGCTACCCAAGGATTTTCATGTCTTTCAATACTTGTGGGGTTGGGGGAACCTCCAAATTAAATACCCTCAAGCGAATCATTAGAGACAATATACCTAGGATTGTGCTTATCCAAGAAACGATGTTAGTTGGTGATAAATCCCAAGAACCCTCAAGCGACTCATTAGAGACAATATACTTAGGATTGTGCTTATCCAAGAGACGATGTTAGTTGGTGATAAATCCCAAGAAGCCTTCGAGCCTTGGCTTAAAGGCTATTCTTTTTACACTTTGGACACTATTTATCTGTAAGTGATTTGTTAATTACCTAGAGTTACTTATTTCAAGTTGTGCACTATTGAAAAACTAATCCAAATGGTAAGGGTTTTAATATATAATGTAAATATTTTTTTTTCAATTAAAAATATGAGACACATACCTTAGTACATGACATACCTTGGTACATGACAGACAAAACATCTCCTCACCTGCCATATAAATATTTAATAAACTATTCTACAACAATAAAAATCAAGCAATGGAGTTATTGCACAACACTGGTATCAGTACAAGGCTCTTCCATAACTCTTATCTCTCATATGTTATAACACTTGCAACTACCAGATTCCTCTACCCTCTACCTCTTTGATAGCTCACAGTCCTGTCGCTTTGTCATCCTTCCGAATTGAGACCTGCACTGCGTATTATTCTGTGTGTTTTTTATGCATTACCTTTGTATGCTTGATGGTATTCCAAAACCCTAATCAATGGTATTATTCTCTGCAGTTTTTTTTTCATACTTGTGCATGCTTGATGATCTTCTAAAAACCATGACTTGAGTCTCACTTTCCTACACTCCAACTCTAAAATTCAACTTCTCATACACACGATACCCACACGAAGTTTATATAGTGCATGCAGGTTAATTACGAGTTGAGTGTATTGAGTTGAAAACAGGTGTGACCAAAGGGTGCCACTACGTGGAGAGCCTTGTGAAGACTAACGACCTAGAGGTGTCACCCAAACTTGAATTGGAGACATTTGTGAAGACTTGCAATGGAAGTGTGCTACTAAACACATACAGTTTTGTATATTCTTGAAAGGAAAGGAAAATGGATTAAGATTATGAAAAATTTGTATTTGTTGTCGCATATTCAATAAACAAAATATGTCGCTAACTGGTTAAGGAGACTACCACACTTAATAGAAGCATATAAGAACTAAGCCTCGTATAGATTTGAGAGAAAAATGAAAATTACGTTGTCACCATTTAGAGAAAAAAGTTCATTGTTGTATCAATTAAAAATTGAAGCCGCCTATTGATGTTTCAAAGCCACCATTATCAAGATAACAATGGTCAATGAAAGACAGAAAAGTTATTCATTAGCCCAATTACCGTTTACAAAATAAGAAGAATTGACCTCTATTTAAAAGGCGGCCTTGGCAAAAGTTCATACACAAGATGCAACTAGAATCTGCAATGTAGAAAGGGCAAGCAAGCAAGAAAACAACAAATGGGAAAAAGGAAGTCTGCCATAATAAGAAGAAAAACCTTCTAAGAAGTGCAAGATCTCAAATTTCTCCTTTCCTGAACACTGATCAATACGACAATCCGAGCATATTTAAAAGCGTTTCAAGGCTGCCTCTTCTATTTTGTGCCAAAGCTCTGTGGATTTCCTAGAAATCCTTCACAAATCCTCCTTGGTGATGATACCGCGGTTTATTAAATTGTTGTTGCTACGAGGGATTCGTCTACTACTAGACATGCTTCTGGAGTTGAGTATATTGCGGCTGCTACAGAGCCACCGAAATCTGGTTTTGCTATGGAGGTGGTGAGGAAAATTACGTTTGTGCCACAAACTACGGATGTGGTTGCAGCTGTGGGACAAACTATGGCTACAGCTGTACCACCTGCAGCTGTTGCTGCAGTTCCTGCATCGTTTAATGGTCTTCTCTATTCACGTAGTACATTTCCTTCGTTATTTCCTATAGAAAATCATATGCACAACAATCCTTATCTTCATTCCCAATAGTATAAGAGAACGTGCAGTATAAATTCGTCGACTGTGTGACCATCTTCTGCATGTACCCACAATCTTCTTGTAGATGCCCATAGACTTGGAATATGCAGAACCATGGCATGCCACCATAACTTAATGGATTTGGTGCTCCCGATAGTAGGTAGTTTCAAAAATTTGGGCACCGATCTATATGATGTCCTTTCGCACGAAATCGAGTACACCATATTTATTCACGCTTCTCTTTTCCCTTCTTGATATCCTGCAATTAAATCATCAAGTTTTCCAGTTGAGACTGATTATGATTCATACCAACTCCACTCTCATAAATAGGTGAATCCTCCATCTTCATCACTATCTCTAGAGCTTCCCTCCGTGGCGCAATATTTTGCTACATCAAAGGCATTATGATATGAGGTACTAATGTTGCGATGAACCATTCCTTATATTGAAAATCACTCATATCAAAGCCGACTCCTTCCATAAACATTTGGAATCTATGATCAAAATCCCAAATAGTCTTTGTTGGGTACTGCTTTTTGAACTCTTCAATCAATCCTCTTTTGATTTCATCCAAATTCTTCATTGGAGTCCCTAAGGGAACTTGTACAAATTTCATACACCAATCCAATGTGCAACCCAAGAGGGTCATCACCAACTGACCCTTCTTAACGTCATCATCCTAAGCTTTATTGACCATCCAAACTGCTTAACACAGAAATCAGTATTGCTCATGATCCTCAGTCCCGTTCCCATGAAATAGGGGTAACTTCATATCATCGCCTTCCATCCTGGGCCTTCTTCCTATAGTCATTGATCCGCTACTATTATATTATTGTTGACACGTCAAACAAGTTACTGTGGAGCTAGTATTTCTTCTTCAGTGTGACGCAGTGCACGAAGGTTTGGGTATGTTGTTTCTCTGGGTTTCTATTTCCTCGAGATCGAGCGTAACCTGATCGTCTCCTTCGTCACTATAGGTTCTCTTCGTTTTGTGTAGTCTACTCTCGGGGCCTCACGTTTCAGTCACAACAAGACTATCTCTTGCTGAAACCTTTCTCATCCTCATGTAACACCACTTCCTTCCTCAGCTTCCCTCATAGTTCCGTCGTAAGTTTAATCCATCTACCTCTTATCATTCCATCCAACCCTCATCTCTATGATACCTGGAGCATCCCCACACCATGGATCTACTCTTTGGATTTCATATTCAATATGCCTTTTTCGCAAATGAGCATCTTAATAGACAACTGCAGAGATAAAAGAAACCTACCTCTTCATCCATTGAAGAAATCCCTTCTTTCATCACTATAAGATTTAATGGTGTCGACTATGAACTCAGTGATATATCTCTTCAATATGTTGTCAAGCAAAACTTCAACAGCCCTCGATGCTTTGTTGTCTACCTCTTGCAACTACTAGATCATTTATGGGGTCCATCTAGTTGGTTCACCTCCTTGGAAATTTGTCTTCCGATAGGTCAATCGTGCCAACCACTCATACAAGATGATCGAAAACTCTGAGAAAAAGTACTCATGTAGGGTTTTGATTTTCTTTCTCGACAAATTCCCGTGCATACTAGTCAAACTAGTCTTGAATTTTTGGTCTCGTTGGATGCGAAAATATGTCCTCCTTCCCTTCACACTAAGGTCCCAGTAATGAAACCATTTGTTGAAACAGATCTGTCGATAGGGGTTAAGTCACTATTGACACCCAAAACACAAGGACCTCCCTGAGCATCGGCCAGGACATGTTTTACCCTGTCCAGCAACACCTAGAGAGAAGATGAAGTCTCACCCAAGATGTTCAGGGGAGAATTGTTGGAACCAAGTTTCTATAGTAAGAAGGAGGATTGTGCATCTACTGTCAAACTTATCACATCATCATTTAGAATATCCAGCCATTAACAGATTCATATTGTAATTCAATGGAACAGGTCAACGTACTTAGATCACAGCATAAAATCGATGCATAAACAGATCTACTAATATAGCATCATTCATAATAGGAAAGCATCGCATCATACATGGATCAACATCACAATGTCATATTCATCTACATTAACATCGCAGAAAACAAGAAACCAGGAAGATGCAAAAAGACATAATATTTATGTCCAATCACCGTCATGTCATATTAATCTTTGCGACAAAACATAGGTTCCCAAAAATATAACTTCAATTTAGATCTCACTTCAAAACACGGATCGTTGATTAAGTTTAATATCTAAAGATAGACATATAATTGATCTCCAACAACAACAAATCAAAGAAACAGATGACCAAAAGACCCCCTAATATTTACAATCCTGAATCTATTTATAGGCTTGCACCATTACATCGGTGGTCCACTTAAGCAAAATTCCTAACTACTTGTACCAAAATATACAAAATGATGACCACAATCCACATAATATGGTCAAAATATACAAAATATGGTCAAACTTTCACCTTTGCACAACATCTTCGACCTTGTGCAACATCCTCTATGTTGTGCAACTAACTTTCCTCAAAACTACCTGCCAGCACTTAACTCTAACTTAATTGACTCCGACTCAAAAGCAGTTTAGACCAAGTCTAACTAATTAGAACTAAAGTGCATGCCAACAAGTAGGTGAGGGAAACTATCTAACATCCGTTAGGTGATATTAACTAAACTCCACTGAACTAAGTCACCAAAAGTAGGTGGAGGCACCTTTAATCACTAGAGCTAATTGCATTTAACCAAAAATAGTCAAAATAGTGAGGAAGGCTCATTTGCAACTTTAGTTTAACTAAAAGGTAGGTGAAACAACCTCCAATTAACTGAATGGGACACTTATGTCATGCAGATCAACCCATATTTTCTCCTAAATTGAAGGAGGAGGCTCAGTTAGTCTCCCTGATTGAAAGAGAAGACTCGATTAGGATCCTTGATTGAAGGAGATCCAATTAATGATGCAATCACATATTTGAGTCAAAAACTTAGAATAACTGGTAAATTAGGCCAAATAAGCGAAATAATGATGTGTGGTTGGAAAATGACTCCAATAGTTCTCCCCTAGCACAGCCCGTGTTCTTCATAAAAGGTGTGGTGCTCGACTTATGAAGGAAAAAATAAACGTTTTGAGAGGCTTCTTGAAGATGTCCTATGTGGAGCCTCATCCCTATGAACCGGGATAGGTGGAACTCGAGATATCCTATCGTAAGGATGATCCCTCCACCTCTCCCTTAGAATCCTCACCCGACTCTGTCCTTTGAAGCCTTAATATACTAGCTTACCCCTCATGGGAAAAGAGAGAAATAATGTGTGATAGAATCTAAATTCTAGCCAAATTCCCTTTGACTCTTGGGTGATTAGGAGGCAAGTTGAAATATTTAATGAAAGACCCCGTTAAGAAGAGTTCTCAACACCAAGGCATCGGTTGTGTACTCTCCTTTATTTTTTAATGCAAATATAGCTTCTTCCCCATAAATATTTTATATCTTTTTTTATGTTTTGTTTATTGTTTAACTCAGTCTTTTACATAGGATTATAAATTATCTTGTCACTCTCACTTGGTTTGTTTTTGTGCATCTATTGTAGGATCTCTGCATAGTTCAAGAACATCAAGGTGCAGACCTTTTAATATTGTAAAAAGGTAAAGATAATAGTCAATTCTAGTGGTTTAGTTAATCCTAGTTAATCCTAGTATTTCAAGCTAGGGAAACATCCTTTGTCAGCATTGGCCGAGTATTTCCATCAAATATATACTTTCTACGACGCATCCATATGAAGCATTCAACCATAGAAATATCATCAACCTGATGATCTATCATAGAGAACAGATATCCATCCTAAGAAAAGCAGAAGCTGTATGAAAATGAAAAGCAAAAGCTGTAGGAAAATTGCGCACCCTCAACTTCCAATTAATTACTTTTCTTACTGCTACATACATGCAATGCTCAGTCCGTTGTACTATCCAAGTCCACCTACAAAATTATAATAAAGCCAATTATAATAAGGCCAATCAAATTATTGAAAATTTTTAGATACCACATAAGTCATTGAAATTATCATAGTGCATCTCAATAGGCGTGCATAAAGTTTTGCAATGTAAAGAGAAAAATGATAACAAGCCTAAAGGGTACGGTGGAATACATGGTGAGAAGATAACAAACTAAAATTTCATCTCTTATGTTGATTCATTAGGGATGGTCTTCATAGACAAGTATAGATTGGAGGAGAGAATTTCCATGGATAAAATATCTATTGACTATTTATATATTCCTACGTTGAAACATCTTACAATGATTTTTTTAAGGTGTGGTTTATGGGAACTTTTTAGTAGCAATAGAAATTTCAAATGGGCTTAGGATGCTTGGGAAACTCATAGTTCTTGAGGTTCTAAAGTTAAAAGAAATGATAGTGAATCAGGTTTTATGTGAAGTACCTTTATGGTCTAATAAAGCTAAAATAATTGATCGAGACACGCTTTCAAATGAAATAGTTAGAATACTATGTCAGTCAACCTATGTGGACTACCAAAAAGCTAGAATGCAAACAAGTAACGTTAAAGAGATTAAGGTCTTACTAATGCTCATTAACCCTATATGAATGTAGTAGAGGCGCATATGTATGGAAGATGGAAGATAACAATACATATCACTAAGCGCATCCACTAGTATTTGACCGTAAAGATTGTGTCCCAAGAGAAGCTATCAATGTCGGAAAAGAAAAATAAAATAAACAGTGAGTAAAGTAAAACTGATGAATTAAAAAAAGAGAATAGTTAATTCATTTAAATAAAAAAAATCATAACTAAAAATATGTAACCAAAAAAATAAATAGAAGGAAGAAATAAACTTAAAGTATAAACATTGTTGCCATTCTAGAGACAGTAAAGCCTCAACATGAAGCTCAATACCAATACGTAACAGTTTCAATTTGTATCCATCGACACCAATCTCATCATCATTTCTAGAATTGCTTAAATTCCAATTCCTTTTTATCTTTCTAGATATGTCTTCAATCATGTTCTTAGATCCTAAAATCCTCGAGTCCTGAACCTTGAAAAAATCTAAGGTTTCACAGGGTCGACTAAGGTTTAAAGGAAAATGATCACAGGTTGGGGAGAGAAAATCTAAATTGATATAGTGAGAATTTTGAAAGAATCTCATAAAAAATACCGATCAATGTTTGACGTACTAAATGTCAGCAAATATTGCACAATTTAAAGACTTGGCAAGGGTGCCCTAACTAAGCCACAGAACGATGGTGAGACCTAGCAAGGATGCGCTATCACAAGCGAAGATAATGCTCAAGTAGGTGGCGCTTGGCAAGCCCACGAGGATGTCAGCGTGATAGGTGTTGGCAAGCAATAAACACAAGTGCAACTGAGCCCGAGCGCTCATGAAAGAGTTGAGCACACCTTACGAAACACACACGAATGAACAAATCAGGTGGCTGGAGCGCCCCACTTGAAGCGTGCTTGACACCACACTGATGGTTTGGCAGGAAGCACCTCGACGACGCGACGGATGGTAGCGCACTTAGACCGCTTCCAGGAGTTCGACAAATTTAAATTAACCATGAAACTATATTCATTTAGCTACTTATAAATACTACGAGTGCTTATGTTTATGTGCGTATAATGAAACTCACGAGAGAAGTTCCACCAACTTTGGGCGAATGCCAGCATCAATTATTACCTGAATATTTTCATTGGGGCCGTAAGAAATATATGATAGAGCCAAGCAGGCATCTGCCAATACTTCCTCTCCTTGCATATGGAGAAGCCACTCCAGGGTAGGCAATCCATATTTCACCTGAAATCCATAAGCAAAAGTCTATAAAAAGGCAGAAACTCTTCATGTTATTAAATTCTAATTCAGATCGTATCCCCATGTTCAGCTTTGGAAGGCATAGAGTACTACAAAGGCGCAGATTTCCGACCTAGCGAAACCCACTTAATTGCCATATAATTGCTAGATAATGGATTCTGCTTACCTGATGGAATTGAGGCTGGGGTTTCCCACGACAAAAGTTTGAGAGTCCATGCAGCTGTTCTAATCATTGAAATTGTTACATTCTTATGAGACTGGGCAAGCACCTGCCTTAATGCTCCATGGGCGAGTACCAGCTCCCTATATTCTGGACAGTCTCCAGCAATATTTCCCAAACCCCAACTGCCTTATAGCAACAAAAATTGAACTCAAAGTGAGGGAGTAGTTTTATAATTGAAATTCAAATGCATAGAACATAGAAAGATAATTGAGAAAATTATGCTATGCCAATGTTGTACCTGTTCTCGAAGATCATCATCCACAGACGTAAGAAGCTCCACAAATAATGGCAAGCGCGACAACAACTGCTGGCAAAGACTGCGACTGCACTGTAAACAACAGATTGGAGTTATGAACTGGAGAGGAAACTTTATATTCATAAAAATTGTTGTTAAAGACAATTTATAATAAACATATATTGTTAATGTAAGAGAATTTGCCATTTCCTTTAAGGGAAATCCATTGATCATATCCACTCGAGGGCTGAGAATTGAGGGATGACGGAACAGCTTCTCTACGTTTTCTTAGCAGAGTTTCCTCCTGTTGAGACTTTCGAATCTGCGCCATGATTTCCTCTCGCTTGGGACGGGCCTCTACTGAATCGACTGCGACCTTGTAACGTTGCTTTCGAGCATCGACTCTATAATTGGGCACAAGAGACAATTGGGGAATTTGGACAATGGAAAGAATCAAGCTTAACGGTAAACGGTAAAGGAGAAGAGATTTTGGACAATGAAAGATAAGGGTAAAGGAGAAAGGATTTTTAGCTATAGCTCGAAGATGGGGCTCTAGGAGGCATGGTTTTGTATTAGGGTGATGCTCATAACTATTTATTACAAATAGAGATATTTATTACAAATAGAGATTGAGTGTGATTCAATGGATTATGGCAATATGGTAATGAGAAAGAGGAGGTTTTTGCATCTTCTCAAAGTGAGTGTCTTGGGTGATAATTATTTATTACAAATGGAGATTGAGTGTGGTTCAATGGATTATGGTAATGATGACAATGATGAGAAGAGGTTTGGGCTCTCTTTAAGGAATATGAAGCATATGTTGAGATCTTAGAGTGTATGAAGACATCGTAAGAAATAGATGTAGTGGATTTTCATTAGAGTGTCATATTTCAAAAGTGGTAATGATTGGTAACAAAACTAATCTTCACATGATTCTTTTTGTAATTAAGGAGAAGAAGAGGATGTACTCACCTCGGTTAAAATATGATGACTTAAGGCATATTCACCGAAGGGATACCAAATTAACACTTGTAATATCATTGAATCCTCGAAGATTTTCTCCAATTCCTTCTTCATTTTCTCTTCCAAAGTCCAACTCGATGCTTCAAGAAAGAGGACTCTATGTTTTATTAGGTGAAGAAAAGGGCCTTTTGTCTTTGTTAATGGGAAGGAGGCAGCGGAATTTGGCATTTTGATGGTTCACAAGAAACATGGCTTGGGAGTCAATTGGATTAATGATATTGATTTAGTTGATCTGAAATGCGATAAGTTTATTAGGGTGCATAGACATAAGTGCATAAGTTGTGAAAGGAAAGAGTACAAATTGTCACATGGCATCAATTGAAGTTTACTATTATTACAAGCATTGAAAAGTCACTTCATGTACTTATTAATTAAGCATGGGGTGGTGACAGTTATGCCATTTCTCAATGGTCCTTTTATTCTATGGTCAAAAGCTATGTTAGTTGTCTTTTCACAATCATATCATGTCCCTTGGAGTCAACACCCTTTTGATCATTTATTGTTGATTATGATAAAATGTACGGAAACATTCTAACATTCACATTTATAGGATGTGTGAATGGCTACCATGATTTCATTTTTCTCAAAAGATGGTTTCACTATCATCAACAAAACAAATCAAATATGTCTATATACATTAATAAAATTAGAAATATAATAAACTAAAAGCAGAGGCTTGCAAACTCAAAGACGAAGTGGAAAACCTTATTAAATTGTTGCAATATTCTTAAATGATGTAGTTCTGATATATATTATCTACCACTTGAAAAATGCACTTAGAAATAATACCTCTAGAATAGTTTAAGGTATTTTTGTAGAAGCTCTAACTAATGTTATCCATAAGCCTAAAATAGTAGAAAAAACTCAACACTATCTTAGCTTCTATAATAGCTATCCTAGCTTCTATCTTAATAGTAATATAGCACAAAGAAGCATCTCTCTCCACCTCTAATATCATATCTTTGCATTGCCATTATGTATCCCCTTGTTGTTACGAATTCTAACAACACCCGCTCTAAAACCAAAACCTATTTGATAGGGTATAAATAGAGCTTTAATTAAATATGGTGATTTCCTTCCATTAAATATATTATAAATGGTAGTTCGATAATAACTCTCTTATTACACCTCTCATAACGTAACTCGATAATAACACCCGTAGTTTGTTCAAAAAAGTATGTGTAAAACCTCGTTGAATTATTTTTATATAATACATCTCATTACAACATATTTAGGGATTTTTAAAAACTGATTATGCTAAATGGTATATTGATATAGGTTTTTTGTTTTAATTGGAAAAATAACTTATTAAATTAATGTTTATAAATTCAACGGAATAGTTTCAAAAGTAGTTGATATATCAAAGTATCTTAATAATTAATATATAAAATTCAAGAACACATTTAAACCACATATATAACAATTAAAAGATACTATCAAAAACTAATTAATTCATCATTTTTTTTCACAACAAAAAAAAACAGTAAATCTATCATTTGACGAGACCAGTGCAACTGCTTCAAATAATTAATGCATCAATTGACAAGATGTACACCACAAGTTCAAAAACAACATATTTGGAAAGACCATTTCTTGTTTTCGACCATTCAAGAAATGCTCTCGACATATGCCCCCAATTTTATAATCGTTTCGAAATCTTTTCGACATATGTCCCCAATTTTATAATCGTTTTCTTGCGACACATTTCCTACAGTAAACACATCATTATATTTCCTCCTACATGGAATTAAAACCACCTGGCAACTCAAGAGCCATGATTCCCAAGGAACCGCCTGATAACTCAAGAGTTGTTACTGCCAAAGATGTATCGACGATCACAGAGAACTTTATGCACTATTTCTTACAGTATACACAGAATTCCTACACTATACAAGAGAATTATCCCTCTTTCTACATGAAATTAAAACCATCAGGTGGAACTTCTGCCCACTGAGGATTATACATGGTTAGCAGGTGGTCATCATCTTCCTTGGCGAAATAATTATCAAGGATCCTAACTGCTTTTTTATAGACCTGTGTGTTTTCATGAGATTGTAACGCCTCAATGTTATCCAAGCCACCAGCGTTCTCAATTATGCTCACATATACATTAACATCGGTGATGCCTTCATTCTTTTCAGTCTCGCCAGCTCTCAGTAATTTTTCTAGACCTTGAAGGCAGATTGCTATAGTCCCTGAATCCTGACAGGATAGAAGATCACAAAGTGGCTTGATGCAACCCTGAATCGCAAGGTATCTGTAATAAAAACAGGGCTCATGTTATTGATCTTGCATCATAAAAACAATGGATGCAGAAAATTACACATGCAAAGAAATTAGAAAAGTTTCGTACCTTATCTGTTCCTCGCTTCCAGAAGCAATTGCATTTGAAACCGCCCACGCTGCCTCTATCTTTATATTGAATTCAGCATTTGCTAGCAGAGATAAAAGTGCGGGAAATATATTTGCATTGATCACAGCCTGCAATGAAAATGAGTGCAGTGCATTAAAACAAAAGCTTAAGTTGTTTTACAGTGGAAATATCACAGTGGTAGCGAGTATCACTATAAATCCAAAACCATTTCCACCTGAAGTTGATCTGTTGTCCCTGCAGTAACATTGGAGATTGTCCAGCATGTATCTTTTATTGTGGTTTTCTTTGTTCGCTTATTTGTGAGAAGTTGAAAAAGTTGAGGGAGAACCTTGCTGTCAATAACAACCTGCACACAACAAAATATATAATAAACAACCTGCACACAACAAAATATATAATAAACAATAATTGGTATTTTTTGTATTTTGTCATGCTGTCCCGACATTATATCCAAAAATACATTCAACATGCAAACTAACACATCTATTGTATAATTATTGGAAAAAGTGTGAAAATGTTTGAAGTAGGACCTGAGTTTGCACATCATCGCTACTGACAAGTTTGCCCACTGCCATTAAAGCAGGAGTAACAACAAATGGTGAAGGATGCCTGCGAACAATTCGTTTGTTTCGATTAATACACTGAGGACCTCATGTATAAAATTATAATAACAGTGGAATTTAAAAATAATCATCAACTGAACTTAACAACAAATTTAAATTAACCATGAAACTAAATGTATTAAGTTATAAATAAGTTTCTTATAAATACTAAGCGTGCTTATATTTATGTGCGTATAATGATACTCACGAGAGAAGTTCCACCAACTTTGGGCAAATGCCAGCGTCAATTATTCCCTGAATATTTTCATTGGGGCCATGCGAAATACATGATAGAGCCAAGCATGCATCTGCCAATACTTCCTCGTCTTGCATATGGAGAAGCCACTGCAGGGTAGGCAACGCATCTTTTACCTGAAATCCATAAGCAAGCGTTTATAAAAAGGCAGAAACTCTAAATCTGATCATATATTCACCATTTTCAACTTTGTAAAGCATGGAGTACTGCAACAGGTACAGATTTCCCACAAAGCGAAACCCACTTGAAAATTTTTCATACAATTATCTAAAAGGAGTCAAATCTACCAATCAAAAAGAGCTAGAGCTAGATAATGGATTCTGCTTACCTGATGAAATTGAGGTTGGGGTTTTCCACGACAAAAGTTTGAGAGAGTCCATGTAGCTGTTTTAATCATTGAAATTGTTAAATTCTTATGAAACTGGGCAAGCACATGCCATAATGCTCCATGAGCGAGTACAAGATCCCTATATTCTGCACAGTCTCCAGCAATATTTCCCAAAGCCCAAACAGCCTTATAGAAACAACAGTTGAACCCAAAGTGAGGGAGTAGTTTTATAATTGAGATTCAAATGCATAGAAGATAGAAAGATAGTTGAGAAAATTATGCTATGACAATGTTGTACCTGTTCTCGAAGATTATCATCCACAGACGTAAGAAGCTCCACAAATAATGGCAGTGCTCCGTAGTCAATTACAACCTTTGTATGTTCAGTGTTTCCCGATGCTATATTTGTCAAAGCCCAAGCTGCGTCGAACTGTATTATCATATATGATAACAAGCTATCAACTATCACAACAAAATTTCTAAAATAACAGCTATAATCAAGTGTCTTGGACCCAAACAAGATCGAACCTCTCGACTGAATTATTTATTTGATCATATTAATTATAAATCATTATAGCAATTGCATCTTACCTGAAGCTGAGGCATATCCATTTTCCTGAGAATATCGACAAGAAAGGGAACTACACCGGATTGGACGACAGCATCGATTGGAGTATTACTTTCTGCATAAAGAAGAAATAAAATTGTAATCTCTTTTCGCTTTCTGATACATAACAATGTTGTAGGTGAATAATATGTTAAAAATAAAAAGAATCTGACCAATGGTTAACATTTCTCGTAGTTGAATAACAGCGGCCTTTTTTGCTCCAATATTATTAGAAGTAAGCGCGAGAACAACTGCTGGCAAAGACTGAGAGTGCACCGTAAACAACAGATTGGAGTTATGAACTAGAGAGGAGATTTTATATTCATACAAATTATTACTACCACGACTATAGTAAACATATATGCCAGTGGTGGTTAATGTAAGAGAATTACCTTTTCCTCAAGGGAAATCCTTTGATCATAGCTAGTAGAGGGCTGAAAATTGAGGGCTGACGCAACAACTTCTCTACGTTTTTTCAGCAGAGTTTCCTCCCGTTTAGACTTTCGAATCTCCCCCATGTTTTCCTCTCGCTTGCGACGAGCCTCTACTGAATCGACGACTGCCACCTTGTAACGTTGCTTCCGAGCATGGGCTCTATAGGGCGTGAGAGGCATTTTGGCCTCGGAGAATAAAGATTCGCTCCAAAGAGAAGGAAGGAGTGACATTTTGGCCTCCGAGAATAAGAATCAGTACTCGCTCCAAAGAGAGGGAATGAGTGACCTTCACAATAACCCCACAAGTCTTCACTTCCTTCAGACCCCTCCAACTCCTTTTGCTCTGAGCTAATATCACAAGCGTGCAGAGATTGCTTCTGGGTATGCACACCAATACAAAGACTCAAAAAAGTAAAAGGTAAACAGTCTATGCATTCACATTCCTTACTGACTTGAAATTTGGACGATAAGCACCACTTATTTATATAATTAAGTTGTATCCCTTCAATGTTTCAATATCAATTAAATTTTAATTTTAGCCGACTTCATTAAAATTTTTTATAAAAAGTAAAACTTAATTTTAAATTTTTTAAGGATTTGAAATTATTTTGGAAGTGGTCACTAGCGTCTTCCATATCTTTCATAAGAGAAGATAATTAATAAGATTTTACACTTCTTTAGTGGAGAATAGCCTTACAAAAATTAAAGAGCTTCCAAAGTAAAGTATAGAGTGCTATCAATCAATAACTTTTTAAAAGTCAAAACTTACACTATTTTCAATCAAGTCCTTTTAAGCTAGAAAATGTGAGTAAGAAGATGGAAAGAATCAAGCTTAAGGGTAAAGGAGAAAGGATTTTTAGCTATAGCTTGTACTCTAAGAGGCGTGGTTTTTTATTAAAGAGACGCTTATAACTATTTATTACAAATGGAGATTCAATGTGATTCAATGGATTATGGTAATGATGAAGATAAGGTTTTATTATAAATAAAGATGAGTGTGTTTCAATGGATTATGATCAGGGTAGATCCAAATCCTAGGCTTTGTCAAGCACCGAGAGGAATCAAATCTCTTCGTAGGTATCCATTGATTTGATTCAAACAAAAAGACACATTTTTGTATTTAAGGTCCATATATAATATTTTATTATTAATATTTAATATTATTTATGGGCCACATATAATATTTTTTATTATTTTTTATTTTGTTATGGACTAACATTACAACATTTCCCCATACATGGTTTAAAAACCATATGCAAGGCCCTCCTACGACCATGGGTTGTTTAGGAGGCCTTGCACATGGTCTTAAAACCATTTGCAAGGCCCTCCTAAACCATGTACAATAAAACTATGGGTTGTTTAGGAGGCCTTGCACATGGTTTTAAAACCATGTGCAAGGCCCTCCTAAACCATGTACAATAAAACGATGGGTTGTTTAGAAGGCCTTGCACATGGTTTTAAAACCATGTGCACATAGTTTTAAAACCATGTGCAAGGCCAACATTTTTTATTATTTTGTTAAGTAAAAACATTACAACATCCCCCCATGTTGTGTTTTT
>LPNX010682089.1:449286-516596 GCA_001517045.1 Pseudotsuga menziesii | reverse complement strand
TCTATCCAGGGGGCGTCTACCCTTCGAGCCTTATCACAGCGGGCCATGTCTCGATGGGATTTGATCCCTGGTGGGCTGGGTGAAAACCACCTTCCCCCACCGTATGGGATCCCACGTCATTGACGACTACTAGAAATTATCATTACATTGTATTTATTTTCACAAGGTTGGTCACCTTTGACCGAATTGTCCATGTAATGGGAAGGTACTTGATTCTTGTAAGAGAGTATGGGTGAAAAAAAAGGTGGTGTTTACTTGAAGGTTGGTAATTAGAAAAATTCAATTGAGGCTCGAGAAGGCATGAAAGACTCTTGAGCTGGAGATGACTAAGTGGTGATGTGTTTTGAACATGACCTTGTAATTGTGGAGGAAATGGAATTTTCTTGTATTAAAGGTATGAGTCCACATAACTGTCTATGTTTTCTTATAAAGGCTATTAGTACAATGCTTGAAAATGTAAATCCCTCTTACCTAAGAGGAGACATAAATGATGGAATTTATCTTAGAATACAAAGCTTAGGGTAGTGGATCCTAATGTGGACTATGTGATTAATAAGGATAATATGGACCCTAGCAAACTCTATTACACTAACAGATTATATTGACCTAATGGTTCATTTGGGTTGATTCTAGTTTAGACCATATGTTTGTCTTACATGTTTCTCTCAAGTCGGTAAATTTGGAGGGTATGTAAATATTCATTTTAAATCACACAAAAAATCCATTAATCTTCTCCAGGTGACTGAAATATTCCTTCTAAATCATATTAAAAACTTTCCCTATAACACCCCAATTTTTACTTGGAATGCATTTATTCAAAATTATGTAAAACGATGTAAAAATGCTAGTATGAAATCCTATTGCATAGCTCAAGGCCAAGGCCCGACTAGTGAATGGCCAGGGATATTAGGATTTATATATTTTATTTGGACCCTATGGTTGACTTATCATTTCAATTCAAAATGCATGTAAATATTATGTTGGAAATAATAAAATGGTCCAAGATGGATGTGTAAAGAGCACTAGAGGGGAAGATGAAAGTGGGCCCATGGGAAAACTAAATCCCATGTTTCAACGTGTCGACCTTAGAAGTCATCCAAAACTACGCAATGTGCTTTAAATTAGCCATTTAATTCCCTTTTTACTATTATCCCAATCATTGCATGCATGTGGGAGGTTGGTGGGGAAAGTCATTTAGTGCATTTATTGAAGCATGGGGGTGGTGGCAGTTATATCAGTAGTTAGTAGTATTTTTCTTCTATGGTCAAAAGCTGTGTCTGATAACTTTTCACAATCATATCTTGTCCATTTGAGTCAACACCCTTTTGATCATTCTCTCATGTATGTTTCACAAACTCTGTAGATTTTTTCTGTTGTTGTTCATGACCATTAACAGACGGTGTTAAACCCATAAATTCAAATTTAGAGACAAAGTTGAATTTGGAAGAGGATATTGGTGGCTGTAGGTGATTTTAGAGGTTGAGAAATCTAGGAAACCTTACCCTTTGACGTTGGCCACTTTTGGATGCTTGAGAAGACATGATTTAGGTTACATGAGGTTCTCCAACATCATAAACTAGTTTGGACACTTTTTGCACACAGTGGTAAGCATTGTGAGGGTTGGATTCCTTGAGGGAATTATGGATCAATGAAGGGGAATGCCTTCCTTTTATTGTGTGGGGAAGTTGGAAGGAGTTCCATGGATATGACCGTTAAGTGAGATCTCTGTAGAGCTCTATATGAATCTTAGCTAAGCATCGTGAGAAGGATGGGTTATCAGTTGTGTTAGATAAGCCTATAGGTGTTATATTTTCCTTGGTGGCCTCATAGCTCAACTTGAGGGTGGCCTCGTAGCATAAATNCGTGAGAAGGATGGGTTATCAGTTGTGTTAGATAAGCCTATAGGTGTTATATTTTCCTTGGTGGCCTCATAGCTCAACTTGAGGGTGGCCTCGTAGCATACATAGTATATGCTAGACAAAGTGCTTACGGTTGGGTGGAAAATCATTCTTACATAACCAATTTCTTGGATCTTCTTTGTTAAAGATAAGTATTCTCTTTTAGGTTTGAATGTGCAATGTTTTAATTAATGATTAAGCTTGCATATGCATGCTAGATGTGTGTATATATTCTTTTTCACTATGTATTTTCATTTACACATATGCACACACAATTTATACATTAAAAATTCATAATTATGATTATTGAAAAAAAATTAAAATCTAAAATATAACCAAATCCCTTGAACTAAGAAAGAATGTATCCACATACTTGAATCATAACACATGGAAACATGCTTGAGTCTACCCTATTTTTTCTATAATCAAAGGATATATTCGAATTTCCTTACTAGTTAGTCAACTAGTCATGTTCTCCATTAGTAAGTCAATCTAGCTAGGATCTTCTCCATCAGTAAGTCAATCTAACTAGTCGAAATCCTAGTTGACTGATCATTTCACCAACGAATTAACCACTCAATCGTCTCCTCTAATCAAATGTTGCCTATATAGGAGGAGATTCTGAAAGTTTTGCACAAATAAAAATCTTAACGAGGAATTTGCAATAGATGCCATCCCTTGATCTCCTTTTAATCCAATGAATCTTATTGAAGTTGGGTTCGTGAGTCCCACTTGAGTAACCTACTTACCTGACTATTTTCACCGATCGGACGACCAACAAGGTAGGATGTGACTGCTCATGCGAGCCAGGTCGTCCGATCGGTGCAAATAGTCAGGGAAGTAGTGAAATCCCTTAAAATTCAAAATGTGATGGAAAGTTCAGTCCTATGACTAAATCATTTATAAAAAGTTTTTTTTAAGCTTTAAAAAAGGGCATTATTATTTTATAATTTTCTTTTTAATATACCACAAGCTCAAAAGGAAAGTACCACGTGGACTTAAGTTTTATTTATATATTGAAGAGAATTTTTAAGTATTTAATAAACGAAAAGGGGCACGTGTGAAGTGGGCTCAACACATTAAAAAAGAATGAGAAGAAATTCAATGGTTCTTAGAAAATAAAAAAAATGTTTGTCGTTGTTTAATAGAAGGATGTCATAATAAAAAAAAAACAAAAGCCTATTGTATTGTCAAAAAAAGACTCTAAGGATTATTTAAATATAAAAAAAGGATGGTTTCAAATTAAGAAAAGGTTTGAAATTAAAAAAAAAGAGGTTGAGGAAGAATTTAGTTTATTCATTCTATTGTATATGTTTTAATAGTGTCTAACTAGAAAGAACATACACAATAATTTTGTTAGAAATATTGATTAGTTTCTAACAGAGAGAAAAAGATACAAGGGTAGGAAATAGTATAAACCAACATAATGTTATTTTATTATTCTTCTTTACTTCGATGGTTTTCAATGTTTTAGAATTAAAAAACATTATTTAAATGCATCATCTAACACGTCTTGAATTTTCTTTTCCATGACTTTCGCAACGAATTAATGTAGATGAAAATGATTTACCAACACATATATGCATGCATTTCAAGTATATGGGAGCACGGGACCTATTTTCTATGTTCTAGAGAGTAAAATCTTCTTGTATTACCTGTTTGGGAGATTTTGTAGATCTTGTGTTGAGAATGTTGAAAAGCGTGATAGTAAATATCCACTCAATTTAATTTTAATTTAGTCCTAAACTATAGGAGCTTGCTATATTTATGTCTATTTTTTTAAGGTTCTGGTGTTGAGAATATTAAAAACCATGGTTCTAACTTTATCTGTAATCATTTTTGGATTGAATTGAAGATACATAAAGATAATCTTTGTCTACTGCAAATTAATACGGTTTATGGTACACTTTTTTTAGTAAAGTTTCATAGTACTATTTGAGTGGAGGTTTATACTATGTTGTCTCCCTCTTAGTTAACACACACATATGCAAGTAGGGTTTTATTATAATTTTTGTCTCTCTTTGAAGTCTCAACAATGTTTGTTGCAACATTTTTAAAAAATTTGGTTCACTACCCCGAAAGTGGTCAGAAGAACACTATGTCCATGGGAATAAATATTTTCTAGGTCATTAATACCTCATTGCTGCTTTAGATTTCTAATGTTTCCAACTTTCCTCTATATTAGGAATTGATTTTATAATTTATGCACTTTGCATCTAAAACTTCTAAGTGTATCAGACTTTTGCAAAAAGCCTGGCCTATGACATATATAGTACTCTTGTTAGAAATCCATGTTGGGGATACCTCTGCCATAGTGGTGTAGTTTCCTTATGAAAGATTCTCCCAAGAATTTCAACTCAATATATTTGTACACTTTTGACATGACATGAACTCTGGGTACTGAGTGAAGTGGAACATCTAGTGCTTTCCTTAGGTGTCCTTCCCATAGGTTGCTTGTAGGGAATAAATTGTTTTCCTTTGTCAAACACACCTCTACACAATGTCTTTTACATAGTTTCACTAGTGGATGGGTGGAGATCCTAGCAAGGTTAGATGCATAGGTTGAGTCAAAACATTTTGGAATCTTGTGTAGATTTATAACAGATCTATTCCTACTAGAATGTTGCAAATCCTCAAATTGTTTCTGAATTCCTTGTCATTCTTGATGACTCTGAAGTATATGGTCACAGTCCATCTTTTGGTGACTATGCCATGTGGTTCTAGTTCAAGTTCGAGTTTTAGAACATTGAAATTTGATTTGAGTTTGAATTTCTTGTTGATATTTGGATGAGATTCATCATTAAGTTTGTATATATAAAATTATTAAAATATTTCAAATTATCATTACTTTAATCTAAATATAATTAAATTAATTATAAGACTAATATATCAAAATTTTAATACATATATTAAAATTTTAATAAAAAGTTACACATATATTGTACATTATATATGTTCACATTCATGAAATTTAAAAGTTATAATAAATGTCACAATTAGAAATATATTTTAATGAAATATAAAAAATATTAATTCTTATAGTTGAATTAAATTGAAAGGAAACAAATGATACACTTTTCACATATGACTTTATATTAAGCAGTGTCCATGCTTCTGGTGTAACCTTCCTGAGTCAAGCATCGACCCTATATGCAAGCATGGAGGATCCCCATCAATCCTCATCATGCATTTTGTTTAAATTTGTTGGAAATGGAGGAACATCCTCCCATCATTAAACAAAATTTGGATTCTTTGTACTCATTTCAAAGAGGAGATTTGAATATGAATGGGATATTACACAAACGACTCATCTGTACGATCATGGCTGGATGACCATATTTTGCTCTGCAGTTATGGAATCCAAGAAGATAAGGGTAAGTTAAGGTGAATTTTAAGCGAATTTAAAATATATTTTGAGATTCGAGGGAGTTTGAACTCCAAAATTGGAGAGTGATCGACATTGTGACTTAGGTTGGTCACGGGGGATTCACTTGTTGACCAACATCCTATCATGTTAGTTCATATTGTGGGTTTTAAAATTATCAAAAGTTGAACCAATATATTGCAGGTATTGAGGGGGATGAGGGGTTTAAGGTGGGGGTGGATAGGGTGGTTTATAAGGATTGAGGTATAAAAAGGGGTGGGGAGGAGGTTTTAAGTATTGGGAGGGGGTTTGAACAAAAAGAGTTTGGGTCAATATCTCTGGAAATTAAGGGCATTCTTTAATATCCCACGATCACACGTGCTATGTGAGAGGTTCACTAAGTGAAGTCCCCGTGAGGTTGGTGAAGCAAAATCTACATTTGATACTTATAGGACATCCTATTACCCACATGCAGGTCTAGCTTTTGTTTATAGACATGAAAAAATGGGCTCACCAATAAATTACAAATTGAGGTGATTGATCTATGGCTAAATATCCGCTTCTGAAACACCAATTCCAAGCAGTAGATGCAGCTCCATGCCTTGCAAGGAAACCTTGTAGGTGAAGGAATACTTTTTATGTCTAGCCATGCTTTAAAACTATTGGAACTTTCTACTGGGATGATCAACAAAGAAATAGGTGTGTTGTATTAGTAGGAATTATTTATGCATGTTATTCATCAAGTAGCACAAATGTGTCATTTGTAGAAGCATGTGTAAGTCTTCGAGCAACTATGGATAGTCTTGTAGACAATGGATAGGATGTATGCTCTATCCTGAGATGTGGCTTGGCCTCTAACAAGGGTCATGTTTTTGAGTTTTCCTTGTGCCTTTGTATGTTGGCATAAACATTATGAACAAATGGTTGCGATGGTATGGGAAAAATATCTCTACTAAGTGATGGTTTGACCACAACTGTTGGACTCTACCAGGGAATATAAATCTAATTCATTCAGATCATCCATTCGAAATTCTGAGTGGATGATTTAAAATTATATATGAGCATGTAGGTAGCTGAGCAGTGATTTTAAGCATGATTGTATTTGGAAATATAAATTGTATTTTAATCATGGTTGTATTTAGATCTTATTGCCTTTTCTTAGAATTACAAATGATGAAATATTCATGTTAATATTGCTCCTTTCCCCAATTCTCAAATGGTTCTATCTCAATGGAACAACACATGTCTTATAAGTAGGAGGTTGTTGGTTCGATTCCTTCATGCCCTAATGATATTGCAATATTGATATTTATAATAAAATATATTTTATTACGATTTATTATATCTATAGGGGGGTTTCAAACCCTTTATGTATGTTTCTATGATGGGGGTTCTAAACCGTGTTCATATGTCACTACGGGGGCGGGGGGGGGTCAAAATTGCCCTTCTATGATACAATAATGGGGGTTAGAAACACCCCCTATATGTTTATATTAGGGGGATTCATAAATGCCCCAAAAGGTTTAAAATATGGAGTTTTAGGGGGGGGTTGAACTGCCCCTATAGGTGTCTACAACTATCGTTTCAAACCATCTGTGTAGGTATCTACGAGGGGGGTTTATAACCACCGCTGTAGGTACCTAAGAGGGGGTTTATAATCGCCACCAATGTTTTGTAATAATTACTTTTAGGGGTGGGGGGGGGGGGATTGAACCTCCCCCAAAAGTAAATTTTATCACGAATTTTGATCTCTTTGATAGCCTCCCTTAAAATTACAAACGTATTAGTGTTGGTGCTATTGGGGGCGTTTTTCTTAAGAATGTAAAGGGGATTTCTCCCCTACTAATTGCAAAAGAACATATCTTAGATCAGTCAGATATAAGGGTAAATTTCATGCTTTGTAATATCCTTGATATTAAAATAGATCAAGATATTATCTCTACTGCTATTAGGAATAAAAATATGCAATAAAATTTTAATAGAATTATGATCAGTTCTTTATGCATAGGAATTATGGGCACTGCTGACAGAACTGGGAATGGTAGAGGGATAAAGGAAGAGACCAAGGAAATTTAGGATAGAGAGATTTGATAAAACTGTAATATCCCTGATTTGATATCATATCATAATATTAACTCTCTTACAATTATTAATAAACTTCGAAATGGAAATTTGCAATTAACTAGTCACTTCTTGATACTAGCCAAAATAAGATTATCACTGATAAATTTGTAAAAAGGAAAGTGGGATGATGGAAGAAAAAAAAGAAAATTTAGGATAGAGAGAGTTCCTTCCCTAAGAGCATGTATGTTGGGGACCATCTAGGTTTCGAAATCAGCTCCGTTGAAGTCATGCTTTTGGGTGTCCTAACCATGCAAACTTGGAGAGAACAATCACATTGATTCAACCAGGGTTTATGCAAGGTTCATATGTTTTATCAGACATGTAATATGAAGAAAATAAGGTTTCATACTTTTAGTAACTGATATTGAATTATTTGGGGTTGTTTGGAAGGATCTGAGAAAATACTAGCAACTTGGCCCGGGAAGAACCTACGCAAAGGAGGCTATCCAAATGTGGTACGATGTCAAAGAATTCCTAGTATGAGAAATGGGATGGGTAGAGGGGTGAGATAAAATCCTACATAAACTTTCATAATGACATTTGAGTACATAAAACTTCTAGAATAATAAAACTATGATACTAGTCCAAATTTCCTAGTCAAAGAGAAAGGGTGTGCATTTTTTGATAAATTTCAAATCGGATTTCATTCAGAACAACTATTAATGTCCTAAAGATATTAATAGACAATTTTTATCACATTATATAAATTAATTCTTCTTCCCATGGATATCATTTCATTCATATTACATTAAACTGTAAAAAAAACCCACTAGATGGGAAAATAAAGCTCCTCTCGTGAACATTTTATAACATGAAAGCTCTATGGGAAAAAATACTTACTGTTGTTGGAAGGAGATATGAGTGCACATGGTTCACAAGAAATCGAAGTCAAATAATAGTGCGCAAGGCGAGGAAGTCAACAAAGGTCAGCTTGGTCATGATTTTGTAGTTTTTGGTCCAAGTTAGTTAGAAAGTAGTTAGAAGTGGACCATTCTGTAAAGGAGGAATCCTATAAATAGTGATTAGGAATGTAGTGTTAAGAGATGTGGTTTTAGGAGGGAATCATCATATGTTGTAAATCTTTCCAAAAATTATGAATCTAGTTATTGGAGCAGCGATATGTCTTTTGTCTTTTTGGGATCAGATTTTGCGAATGTATTTTGACCTGCGAAGATAATGAAATAGGAGTTTTGGTTGAAAATTCATGTGTTTTGTCTATGATATGATATTTTTATATTATGGTTACTGATTTTATGCTCTAAATTTTGTGATCGGAATAATGGAGATGTTGTGCTCTATGTCTTAATGTTATGAATGACAATAATCCTTCACATAATGGGCATACTGTTGCTTATCAATATTTTCTATGACTAGTAAATGACATGATGTTAGATCTGATGATGTGTAACTAACTAGTATGTTAAAAACCTATTCTATATCTCTATGGTGTATGGAGACAGTGAGAAATTGAGTGCACAAAATCCTTGTCTTTCCTACGGAAACTTGATTCCTGCAGCTCTCCCTTGAACATCTCATGTGAGACTTCATCTTCTTCGCAGGTGTTGCTAGAAAAGGTAAAACCTGTCTGGGCCAGTGCTCAGGGAGATCATGATGGTTAGTGGTGTCGACAGATCTGTGTCAACATATCGTTCCGTTGTTGGGACGTTAGTGCAAGGAAGAGTAGGCTATGTTGTGCCACCTGACGAAACCAGAGATATAAGATTGGTTCGATCAGAAAGCCCGAGAATTGACAGCAGAAGAGAACCAAAGTTCCAAACTAATGACATAAGAGTGGTTGGGTAAAATATCTATTATGATATCCACAAATATTTCTTTGCTAAGTTTCCCATTATTTTGTACGAGCGGTTGGTGTAGTTGACCCACTGGAAAACAAATTTTCAAGGAGGCGAACCTACTAGTTGGACTCCTGAACTAATCCAGTGACTAAACGAAGTGGACAAAATGGAATTGAGGTTGTCAAAGTGTGTCTCAACAAAATTTTGGAAGGATATATAACTGAGTTTTCTTACAAGACAATCAACTCTTATAGCAACGTAGAAAGGGAATTCTTCCATGGACCAAGAGGAAGCTTTCTATTGTCTTTACACATGTGGATTAAAATACTTATCTATGAAAAGGGAATATTTAAGATGAACTATGGCAAGTAAAAATATGTTGTGCAAAGGTTACGAGTATTATGGAGACAAGGGTTGGATGGACTGAAACAGAGTAGATGCTTGGGAGTTACGACGAAACTGTAATGGAAGTCGAGAAAGAGTGTGGTCTTCTGCGAAGTGGGTAAGGTTCTGGCAAGAGAAGAGGCAGAGGAATGAGGAGAGTAATGGTGTGACCAGAACAAGAAACTACAAGAGAATATCACAAGGGACTAAGCAACCCTACAGTGATGAAGGAGATGACTAGGCTATGCCTGAGTTTGAGGAAGGACCAATACAAAGCAACAACGTACCTACACCTTCATGCACTGTGTCGCATTCCAAAAGAAACACTATAATGACACCCAATTATTGGGTGTGTCATCAACACAATAATAATAGTGGATCAGAAAACAGAGGAGGAAGGCCCATACTAGCAGGTGATGATGTGAAACTACCTCTGTTTCATGGGAATGGGATTGAGGATCCCAAGAAACATTGGTTTCTCTATGAAGCAAGTCCGAGATGAAGAAATTAAGAAGGGATAGTTGGAGACAACTTTTCAAGGTGGTGCATTAGACTGGTATATGAAGTTCATACAAGTTTTGAATGGAAATCAGCAGAAGACTCTAGTAGAGATGAGAACTGGGTTGATCAAGGAATTCAGAAAACTAAAATATGAGTCACAGTATATCACGAAGTTGAAGGAAATCAAAGAATATTTGAATGAATCGGTCTGGGATTTTGATCAGTGATTTGTTGCTTCCCACAATAGATCCCCATTTTGTGTCATCAAAATGGGGACCCCATTGACTAGTTTTTCTAACCATACCTTAGTTAGGGAAGTTATCAAGTTGATGTTCTTTGTTATTTTTGTGTGGATTGAATAAATTTCTTCTATAATCCTTGTTTTTTTGGATTTTTCCAATTTCAGGACCTTTTTATCTATTTTCAAAATTTTTAGAGTTTCTGATCCTCGCTTTTCGAAATTGGAAAGAGGAAATCCCTTTTTTCAAGGTATGTTGAAGTCTCTTTCCCGATTTCTGATTTCAACATTCGAAAACCTGAAACCTTATCTTTTCAAATAAAGAAAAGCCATTCTTCCAATTTCTGATTTTCGGATGTTGGAAACCGAAAAACTCCACTTTTGTTAAAGTTATTTGGTGCATTCCTGATTCCCGATTTCTGATTCTTGATTTCCGGGTGTCGAAAACCATAAACTCTGGTTTTATTAAAATTATTTGGTTTTCTCCTGATTTCCGATTTCTTACAATTCGGATCCTAGATATCAGTAAGATCATTTTTAATTTATGATTTTATCTACATTGTCGATTTCTGACTTTTCCTTTTGCATATCGGAAATCAGAAACTCCATAATGTAAATTTAGTAAATTCTTTTCTTTTTCTTGCTAGCTTTGAAGGTGGTCTTATGGATTTCATTTTTTGATTCTTGAAATCTTTACACATTGGCTTGATTTTGATTTGATTGGTTTTCATAGATTTCAAATATCTCGTCATTGGATTCTGACTATTGTGTGTGATGATTGCTTATTCTTATTTGAACTTGTTTGAGTCATTTACATGGTTCAATTTTGGCTAATTCAATTCATATGATAGTCTTGGAAACAAATTTGAACTTCATTGAATCAATAATTTTAAGGAGTATCTTGACGAGTTATAATAATTTGATTGAATATTTATTTTTAATCATTTTGACTTATGACTTGAAAGGGTGTATATCAAACGATGGAACCATGCATTTAACTCTCAACTTTGAAAGGACTACTAAATTTTACTAGCCTTGAATATTTGTTAAAATTTGTCCTTTTGGGAAAATCTATAATTTTAGGACAAGGTTTTAAGGCCTATGTTATATTCAATTGAATCCTAAAAAACACACTTTCAAACCATGGAAAGAGTGAATAAATTTTTCATTAAGCAAGGTATTATATTTTACAATGAATAATTAGCTATCCTTGTTCATAAGATTATTATTATTTTTTAAATTGAATTCGATATACTTTTAAAATACAATGTTACTAATTTATTTATATAATTCGCTTTTAATATCGTATTGTTTACAACGTTAATACAAAGTATTTCACTAAACCCTAATTTGTTGTTTCTATAAAGGATGAAGTTTAAAAACAAACCACGCACCTATAGAAGACATGTTTTTGCGTGGAGGATTATGAGCAAACTGTGAGGAATTATCTCCAACGGTTACAAAACCACTTCCCAAATGGTCTCCTTTACCAATATGTAAGGAATTTTTTTCAAATTTATCAACAATTTGGGAGAAAAACGTGACCGAACAGAGGTGATATTTTTAGAAATTCATTCCAACTGTTTTTTACATAGTTGAACGAACTAGACATCCGAGGAATTGATGCTATCCTTCGCACTTCTCTTCACTTCTATAAGTTCGACCTCAGCATTCAGAGAGAGAGGGGAGAGAGGTCTCAAAGGATGGGAAGGATTTTCATTCTTCCTATATTTGCATTCTTCTTGGAATGTTTTGGTTGATAGGGAAGAAGAAGAAACGCTACCGCCAGATGTAGGAGATGATTTATGCATGACAGAGAACTGAATTTATTCTTTCTCTTCTATAATTCTCTTGATATTAATGTCTTGTGTTTAACAGATTGGAGATCATAGGCTCTGCCTAAAGTGACGTTAGAGGAAATTTGGGGTCTAAAATGGGCCTCCTAAGGAAAATAATAAAAAAAGCCACCTCACACTACAAATATGCCATGTCACATTAAATCTAATGAAAGTCAACTTAAATTGTCGCATTAATACTAGGTGACAAGTGTGTTGAGTTAATGTAGAGTAAAGAGATATTGGTTAAAAATATTATTGAAATACTTAGATTCTCGTGCACACATAATAAATGATATAGTGGAATTTTTTAAATTTATATTATAATTTTTTTAAATAAATGCACCACTACTTTTTATATTTTTAATAAAATGCAAAACTAAAATATATTCATATTTAAATTATAATGGAAAATATAATTACAATAATATAAAAAAAATAAAAAATCGCCCAAATTTTTTAATATAAATTTTATATTAATTCATATAAAAAATATTACATTACATAAAATAAAAAAACAATAAACAAGATATGTTCTTATAATTTATATAATCTAATAGACCATAAATTTTCTTACATAAATTTTCCATATCATGTTTATTTTAAAATTTTTATATATAATATTTACAATAAAATTATAAAGTATTTAAAATGTAAAAATATAATATTTTTATTATAATGTTAATTTAAAAAAAATAACATTTATAATAAAAATCTAAAAGATTTAAAATAAATAAAAATATTGAAAGAAATAAGCAAACAAAACGAGCCCTGCATCTTTCCAGCATGCCCTGCCTCCTTTTTTCTGTTCTTTTTCGAATTGCAAACCAGTCCAGGACTAGATTCAAAGTTGGTCAAATGGTTATTCTATCATCCGCCTCAAATTAAAAGATTAAAATAATTGGTTCAATGGATATTCAATCATCTCGATCAATGGTTTAATCATTAGTTGATCAATGGTTTAATCATTAGTTGATCAATGGATGAATGGTTCAGATCATTTTTATCGTTTTTAATATGAATTTACTCAATGGGTGGGAGGGAAAAGGTATAATCAAATTGTTTGGTAAAGGTAAATTCAAATTGGTTAGACAATGGGTGGGTGGGAAAAAGTAACATCAAATTGACTAGGCAAAGGCAAATTCAAACTCAGTTGAAGAAGCAAAAATCAAATTTCATTATAAGAGTATTTTTGTTTAAATTAACCTTTTTTAATTTTAATGTTTTGTTTTTAAATTTAATATTTATATAAAAGTTATAAAAAATTGTTTTTTATTTAAATTACCTATTTATTTTAATATTTTTTTAATTAAACATTTTGATTTATATAAAAAAACAAATTCAATTAAACATATTATTTTTTACACTAATACCAATAAAATATAATTTAAACTTTTTTATATTACTAATATTTTGTTTTAATATAAATTTAGTAGATTCTATTTAGTAATATTAAAAATACTTCTGGTTTGTGTTAGTATATAAAATTTTTAATTACTTTAGGATGTAGTAATTAAATATATCTAGATAATTTTAAAATGAAGTATACTTAAATAATATAAATTTTATTTTCTATTTTTATTTTCTATTACTATTTTTCAAATTATTGGAGTATTTGGACATGTAGTAATTAAATATATTTTGTAATATTAAAATGCTAAATATTTTTTTAGTATTTCAAGATAGGTCCTTTTAAAATTAAATGCTATTTAGTTTTGTTTTTTAAATAGTGATTATGAAATGCTTTTAGTATTTCAAAATCTCTCCACTATAATTTTAATTAATGCAATAATTATTTTTTAAATTGGTTGGAAGTAGTGATCAAATAAAATATTATATATTTATTGTTTCAAGCATATATATCGTATTTCGGGATGATCATTTTACAATCTTAACCAAGGTGAGGTTGATATGGAGTTAGCTATTGTCAAATAAAATTATGAAACATAAGCATTATATGTCCAACTCAACCATAATGGTTGACCAAAGATATTGAAATTCTATTGGCTTAAAAAATCCAACTTTATCCAACTCATCCATGGCACATTTTTTTATAAGGCCCATTTTAGACCACAATTAATTTGGTCCCCAGTGCAACCACGACTGGCCAACCAGGCCATAGTTTCTCCAATTAGGTGTGTATCGTGCTTGTTGGTGGAAGTCGAAGGAATGAAGACTTATGCGGATTTTGATGCGATTGAAAGCATTAAAGAAGGAATATCATATCTTGCTGCTAGGGATTGGGTGGGATAATTATAGCTTCATAGTAATCAAATTCAAAAAGAGTGTAATGAATTTTGAGAAACACGATATAAGAGTCATACCCCCATTGGATCCGAGCGAAGGGGGAAGATATGTTGAACTAGTCAAGGATGAAATTGTAGGAGGATAGGACCATGTATATGACATTTCGTAGGATTATGTCCATACCACTGCAGACATAGAACTGGGATGGCATAGTTCCAGCTCCGCATCATCGGATTTTGATGATGCGTAGGAAAATTTTCAAAATAGGCTACATGAGGTGTCAATTAAGAAGTGTGGATGAATCACTCAGTCGCTACATTTGGTCTCAACAAAGGTTGTTGAGTTACCAACATACGAAGGGCTTCCTAACTTACCTAAATTTATTGATGAATTTGAAGAGAAGGTAAGAGATCCACAAATACTATTGGAATTGGAGGAGGTGCTAAAGGCTACACCATCACGATGGTGGGTGACACATAAAAAATAAATCGATGGGTGGTTGCAGTGTCGCAGGTTGATGGAAATTTTATTTGGCGAGATAGAAAATTATCCAACTAATAAGTATGGTGGACGAAATGATCCCAATGATCAATAATTTGATTGCATGTTAGACCACATGGGTCACAATCGCGAGATGAGTGGGTACATGCTTTTGTACACACATTGGACGAAATGCCACGACGATGGTGCATATCAGCAGATATTCGAAGGGAGATCATGACATGGGAGGAATTGAATATCTATTTCATTCACACATTCAGCTTCGTGGATGCTGATCAAATGATTTATAGAGCACTTTAACATATCCATGATGTTTCTTAGAGGTAATTCCAGTCACATTTCTCAAGGAATCATATGAGCTTCCAGTGATGCAATTTATGATGGAGTGTTACAATGTAATAGGAGGACCTAGCGATGGGGATGACCCAAGGAATATCAATATCCCAGAATTTGAAGGAACTCGGGATATTGCAGCACTAGATATGGCGACAGAAAATTTTTACTAGTGACTGAATATTCAAAAGGTTAACATTGGAACAAAGGAGGAAACAAAGTTCACCTATATTGGAGATTATTGGGATGACACAACCATGGAAAAGATTACCAATCTGTTGCATGAGTTTCACAACTTGTTTCCGACCAAGTTCTCTGAGATGAAAGGGATTCTATGAGATTTGGGAGAAATGAAAATCCCATTCAATCCCAATGCAAATCCAGTGAAGCAGTGTCCATATCGGCTGAAGCCATTTTAGAAGGAGTGATTGAAGAATGAAATTGACAAAATATTGGATGCAGGAATCATTGAACCAGTGGATGAATTAGAGTGGATCAACATGATGGTTGTTGAAGATAAGAATACAGGATAAGTTTGCATCTGTGTTGACCTCGGGAAGCTAAATCATGCATGCCTTCATGATCCATTCCCTACACCGTTTACTGATGAGATGCTGGAAGGTGTCGATGGTCAAGAAGTCAATTCGTTCATGGACGGGTTTTGATGCTATCATTAGATCAAGATTGCGAAAGAATATTGACATAAGATGACTTTTGTGACTAAATGTGGATGCTTTCAGTATATGGTGATGCCATTTTGCCTCAAGAACACACCTGCGATATTCTCTCGTATCGTAGTTGTTGCATTTAAGGAATTTATTCAAAAATTCCTGGTAGTATACATTGATGATTGGATTGTGTACGGGCTGATGAAGGATCACATCACCAATCTACGGTTGATGTTGGAATGGTGTCAACAACACCAGATCGCAATGAATCTAAAAAAGTGAACATTCTGCACTCCGTTTGGAACTTTGTTGGGACATATTGTTTGTAGGAAGGGATGTTGGTAGACCCTGCCAAGATTGTAATCATTGTTAATCTTCCTCCACCAACAAATGTGAAGAAACTTAGAGCACTGTTAGGCCATTCAGGATACTTTAAAAAGTTCATTAGAGGGTACATAATGGTCACGACATCGATGGGGAAGTTGTTCAAGAAGGATGCAATGTTTGAATGGAGTATAGAGTGTCAAGGGAGTATCGACATTATCAAAAAGAAAATGGTCACAACACAAATTTTGTTCTTTCTGGACTAGACAAAGGAATTTCATATCCATGCCAATGCATCATCGTTCGCATTCAGATTTGTCTTGGAACAACAAGGAGAAGGATTTATTGATCATCCAATCGCTTTCACAAGTCGGAAGTTGTCATATACGGAAAGGAATTACACGATGATTAAGAGAGATAGATTGGTGATGGTCTATGCATTGCAGAAGTTTCACGACTATCTATTGGGAGGACATTTTAATATGTTCACTGCAAATTCCACACTGAAATACTTGGTTAATAAGCATATGTTGGGGGGGAAGATACGTCATTGGTTTCTACTCTTCTAAGAGTTTGATTTCGAAATCATCGTGAATCCTGTTCACTTGAATGCAAGACTGATCATCTGTCGCACATTGAGACAGGCGAAGAACCAACTAACATCGAGGATGGGTTACCTGATGCACATTTATTCAAGGTTGGAATGGTCAATTATCACTATGAAAAAATTATCCAGTTTTTGTCAAAAGGAAAAGCGCCGAATGATTTCACCACCATCCAAAAGAAGCAATCCATCTACCATCTATATAAGATGGGACAGGATGAGATTCTACGTCGATACAACTTATTGCATGAATAAGAAATAATATTAGTGGAAACACATGATGGGGTTTTTGGAGGACACTATGGAAGTCACACAACTTCCAGGGAGATACTTCGCACATACCTTTGGTGGCCAACTTTGCACAATGATGGAGTGGATTATACACAGAGTTGTGATGTTTGCCAAAGAATGGGTAAGGCCTCACGATAGGATGAGATTTCATTAATACCTCAGGTAACATTGCATCGATTTGAAAAATGGGCAATGGAATATGTGGGACCCATTAACCCACTTGGGACAAGGACGGGAGCATGATATATTATTGTTGCGACATATTATTTGACAAGATGGGCAGAAGTAGAACCATTGATGGATAATACTACTATGAATGCAACAAGGTTCTTGTTCGATAATGTTGTCACTCAGTTTGGTTGTCCAAAAATATTGATAAGCGATCAACGCATCCATTTTATCAATCACACTATGAGCTCAATGACGGAGGAGTTTAAGATTCAGAATAAGAAGAGCACTCTTTATCATCCACAAGAAAATGGGACAACTGAAGTGTTCAATAAGGTATTGGAGCATGTGCTCACCAAGGTTTGCAATGAAAGCCATGATGATTGGGACTTGAAGGTTCTCACAATCTTATGGTACTATCGAAACACCTACAAAATTTTGACAAGGGAAATGGTATTGAAGTTGGTATATGGAAAAGAAGCTGTGATGCCAATGGAATATATTGTTCCAAGTATGTGCATCACAACAACAACATTATGGATGAAAAATGAGCGTTGAAAGAATTCTTGATGTAGTTGCTATAGCTTGAAGAATGTCGGCTCATCACAGGATTTCATCAATGCATGAAAAAGATTCACGAGAAGGCATGGCATGATCAACACATCATAGCCAAGTACTTCCAACAATGAGATATGGTTCTCCTCTATGATAATAATTTTTTGAAACATCGAGGTAAGTTGTAAATGCATTGGTTATGTCCCTATTTAATCAATTTCATTATCGATGATGACTGCTACGAGGTGAACTTAGTAATCTTGGATTTGAAATATGAAAACTACTGGGTGAGCACTCTAACCTACTCCTTAACCCATTTTGTAATCTCCCAGCTCACCTTTAGATCATGGTTGACATGGTGCTAAACCATGTTTTCAGCAATGTTTATCTTGCCTTTTTATGTGGCTTGGAGCGTAGAAAATTCTTTCACTGATAGCTGCGCTCCAATCTCTTGGTACTCATATAACTGTGCACTACACCGCTGATGCCTTTCCCTTGAGATTGCAACTTGCTTCTGTAGCTCCTTTAGCTATGACGCCTTGGTAATCTGCATCATAAATGGAATTGGTTTGAGTGATGTCCTCACCATCTCCAATTTCATGTTCTCTTCTTACAACTGTGCAGTCTATTTCTCTAGTTTCTCATCATGCACTATGCTACCTAAAACTTGTGGCATATGTGACTTTCTTGGTGTCCTGCTATAACTCATCGAGCTGTGTGGCCAGCTATTCTATCTCGTCCTTCCTTATGGCTATCTATTCTGGTGGTGTGGAGGGGTGTATCAATGCATCCACAATGCTGGTTTCACTCTGTAGTTGCTCAATAATAGCTCCTATCTTCTTCGCTCTGGATACCGCATCAAACTCTGTGGTTCTCTCTAAGACATGTTGAAAGGCATCTACTACTATTGCTTCCAATTCCTCATGTGCTTTCTTGAAGACCTCTATCTCCTGTGATTTTTCCTCAGTCAATTTATCCTTGGCTTGTCGCAATGCTTCTACCTTTTTTTGCATTGCGTCTGCTTTCTCCTACGACTGCAAGTACTGGTTGCTGATATTCTTCTCCCTATTGGCCATGTCCTAGTTGGAGACCTATTGTATGTGCACTAAAGTTTGGGTAGAAAAGATGTTGACATCCAATGCAACATTTTGTAGCTGCTATAGGGAAATATTCAAGTCCTCTCGTTCGAGATCAACCGCAGTCAAGGGAATTTGAACATTCCTGGCCCACGACTTTGTGTTGATTGAAGCATACTTCTACAAAGCTATGCTCTCTGGTACTCTTTGGAAAATCACATTATAAACAGAATTTAATTTAGTTCTTACCTTGTCAAATCCTTCATTTGCATATTTATTCATTTCCTTTGCACTAGAATTAGTTGCATCATTGAAAACCTTGAAAAGTTGGTGCAACTGTGCTTCCATTGCTGACACGGTGTTGTTGTTCATTTCTTGATCCATGTGCTTATTTTATCTGATTTCTTGGAGTATGCCCTGCATTTTTGGGTTAGTAGGTGTCTCTGTTGATGAGTCATATTTATGTAGGGTATCCTCAAGTGTGTCCATCAATTTTTCTATGGGAACTTCCACTATACTGATCGGTTCTTGCCACTCCATAGGCCAACCATTAATATCTTCCTTCAACTCTGTATGAGACAACTTGTCCCTCATTAGTACCCATTTATTTGTGGGGTCTCGCCATGTATGAACGTAAATAGTGTGGGGTCTAATTGCAAAATGTGTAATCCTCTGATACTTTTCCATGACTTCTTTTGTCAGTCATGGAAATTTTACTGCTATCGCCTGCAGCACTTCCCAATAGATCCAAAATTGGATCGAGCAATCTACCATTCTCTTTGCTTCCTTAACCCACCATAATATCCGATATTTGGCACCCTTGCACACCTATACTACTTTGACATCCATCCCTTGGTAATCCTCTAGTTCCATCCAAGCTAGCAACACAATCAAAATGAAATCCAACTATATGTAAATGATCTTACACCAGCTTGTGCGGCCTTTGCATCCTCCACTAGCTGGTTCATCAGAAAAAGGGACCAATTCATTTGTGTTCCTTGTGCACATAACTCATCACATGCGACCATCCCAAAATTACAATGAACCAGGAGGTTCTTCCTTGCTAATTTACTAGCTAAAATCCTGGCACCAATATGGATCACGCGATCATTTATGCTATCAATGTGGCAATCTCTCACATCGTGCTCTAGAGCATAGCACTTCTTTAGAGACATTTCCAACTTTTTATCATTATATTTTTCTCGGATATACTGTGAGGGGTCTGTCCCATCTTTGGGTAGCCCCGTTATTGCTGAAATCAATTCCTCCATGACTACAACTGGCTCATCTAGCCATAAATACCCACCATGAAAACATGCCAAAAGTTGTTTCACACATGCATTCGCTTCAGTTAGCCACCAAAAGTGAGGCATATTGATCAACCCGAGTAATCCATCTTTGTCGAATCCTCTTTCCAAATCCTGCAGAATATGCTCTATTAGGGCTCCTTGTACTGAGACTATTGGCAGACACAGCTCATTTGTGACATCCTCTAATGGAAGCAGGTTGTGGTCTTTGTACCTTGGCTGCATCACTACAAGAACAATATGAGAAGTCCATGCCATCCCTTATGGTATCACCGACATCCTAATTTGGTATCTCTGATTCTTCATGGGCTTCTTGGCCTGTGCATTAGGATGACTAGGAGAGATGTAGCCAGGGATGTCCTTGATAGACACCCCTGCTCTAGCAATAGAATCCATAACTTCAGGGCTCGATGACCCCATCCGTGGTGTACCTTTTCTATGTTCCATTGTGTTTGTTCTGGTCTATCGCTTTTGTGATACTGGAGAGATAAGCTTTTGTGCCTTCGTCTTTGTTGAAGAGGCAACTTGCATACTAGTGACTTCTTCTTCAATTGCAACTGGTATGAGAGGTGAATCTCGCTCACTCAAAATATCAATGATATTTGGGTTTATATGCGTACTGTAACAATTCCCCTCTCAAATTACTAAGTTCATACCCTCTCTAAACTTAGAAACTTTCTTACTCTTCTCATCTTTTCTCAACAGCTCTCTCAACAACTTGGTAACTATGCAACTCAACGTAGTTCAACTCTTCATATTGGTGTCTTTCAACCATAGCAAGCTTCCTCCTATATCATCAAATAGACTCATACTTCATCATTATGACATCAATTTGATAATTATGACAAAATCATTCATTGACTACCCAAATCTGCCATCAATTCTGCCAACCCAATAGTTGGATCTGCCATCATTACACGTCACTTCTACAAGCGCCACCGTTTAACTAATTTAACTATCTTCCTTTTATGACTGATGTGAATTCTTCTTGTATCCCTATGGCCATTGCAACATGACCTCCTAACTTCTCTACTAACTCCTACTCTTGCGTAACCACCTTCTCTTGGTGCACCTTCCATTCATCCATCATCTTATTTACTTTTTTTTCTCACAGTGCCTTATGCACCGCACAATTCCACTCATGTCTTATAGGGCTTCAACCTGCTACCATTCACTAGATTTGGTAGTGTCGCACCATCTGGCTGCTGCAACTAAATTGCACCTCCTTAGGTAATGGAATTAACAAGATATGGACCTAACCAATGCATCTATAACTTACATGGTTGCTTCATGAAATTACATCCATACAACAGTACCAAATATTCTTGCTGAAACTATTTTTTCTTTATGTGGCGATCATGCCAAGACTTCTGTCGATCCTTCTCAATCTGCTAATGGAAACCTACTATAAAGCATTCCTCTTCAAGTTTTATCAACTATTCCATGTGCTCCTTTAGCACTGCTTCATCAACCATGGTTGTCTCTACTGAAATGTGTATACTAGGAACAATGCAATCCATAGGCATGCTTGCCTCTTTCCCATACAAATTTGAATGGTGTATTCCCCATCAATCTCATGCAAGTGTTGCGATATTCCAACAATATTGTGGGAATATTCATGTCCCAGTCATCGCAGTTAGCATTACATACCTTGGTAAGCACATGCTCCAAGATCTTGTTGAAATATTCTACTATTCCACTTGCCTGTGGATGATATGGGGTACTTTTGTTATGCTATATTTGCAACTCTTATATCGGTGCTCTTACTGTGTTGTTGATGAAGTGACTTCCTTGGTCAATCATCAATATCCTTGGACACCCAAACCTTGTCACAATGTTGTCAAAGAGGAATACTACTGCTGTCGCAGCGGTGCAATCCACGACTGGTGTAGCCTCGGGCCACCTCATCAAGTAGTCTATCGGTGTGATTATGTACTGCGTAATAGTTCTCTTCCAAGGTCGGTTTATTGGACCCATGAAATCCAAAACCCATTCATCAAAAGGCTGGAATTTTACTTGCAACAATAGTGGCATCTCTTCCTGCCTTGATGGTTTTCTAGTGCATTGACAGATATTGGAGCTCCACGCATATTCTGTCGCATCATTATGTAAAGTGGGCCACTAGAACCCTATGCAAAGCACCTTTCTCATAGTAGCTCATCCTTCATAGTGACGACTAGCAACTCCTGCATGGGGCTCCTCTAAAATCTCTCCTTGTTCATGTGGTAGGACACATAGCCGCAAAATCTCATATGGGCCTAGTGTGTAGAGCTGGCCAATAATCAATTGGATCTCTAAGGCCTTAACCACCAACTGCTTCTTTTGACTTGTTTAAAATTCCTATGGTGTGACTCCCATCATTAAGAACTAAATGATTTGATCATAATGATCATCTACTACGTCGACTCTGAACAGTTGCGCATCCTGCATTCCCTCTTCAATATTTGTTGGGTCTTCTCCTGTATCAATATGGGATAAATGATCGGGGGAAACATTCAAGAAACCTGGCTTCACAATTATCTCAAAATCAAACTCCTGAAAGAGAATTAGCCAATGGCATATCTTCCCCCCACCACAGGCTTATTGACTAGGTGCTTCAAAGCATAATGGTTGGTAAACATCTTAAAATTACCTCCTAAGAGGAAATTCCTGAATCTCTGGAGCACATATACCATCGCAAGAACTTCTCTCTCTATGGTCATATAATTTTAATCAGCAAATGACAATTTCTGACTAGTGAAAGCGAACAAGTGATTAAGATCTCCTTGACTGGGTTTCCCAAGCACCACACCCAACACAACAGATGATGCATCCACATGGACATGAAACTCCTTGTTCCAATCCATGAATACAAGTATTGGTGCCAAAGCCATCTTGGCCTTCAGTTTATCAAAGATTCCTTGACATTATTGACTCCATACAAATGCAACATCTTTCTTCAATAATTTCTCCATAGGGGAAGTAATCGCAGCATACCCTTTAATGAATTTGAAATAATACCCGGTGTTCCCTAGTGTCTCCCTAAGAATATTCACATTCGTCGATGGTGGCAAGCTCAAAATGAGTGCTATCTTTGTAGGTTCAACCAACAATCCTTTCTTTCAAACAATGTGAGCTAGCAACATTGCAAAAGGTGTGCATAAAAAACACTTTTTTGAGTTCAACGCAATATGATGTTATGGAGATCTTTATAGTATCAGTCGCAGGTTTTCTAGATGATCCCTAATCAAACCATAAACTTTCCAATCATCCATATAAAGCTATAGGAACTTCTGAATGAAGTCTTTGAATGTAGTGACAATGACACCGGAAAATATCGCAGATGCATTCTTCAATCCAAAAGGAATTACTATATATTGGAAACAACCCCATTCAATAAAAAATGTTTGTTTTTGTTGATCCTCCTTTGCGATCCTAATTTGGTGATAACAATACAATCCATCTATGAAATAATACATGTCTTGATATCCTATTCCTTCCATTACTTCATCTGTGAATGGTCTCAGAAATGGATCATGCATACAAGCATCATTCAATTTTCTTAGATCAACACAAATTCGAACTTCACCTTTTTTCTTGTCTTGGACCACCATAGGATTGATCCATTCTGATTCTTCGACTGGCTCAATTATTCTAGAATCCAACATCCTATCCAACTTAGATTTAACCCTCTCCTTGTATCTTGGATTCAAGTGATACGACCTATTCCTTACCGGTTTCATATCTGGTATTAAAGGAATCTTCGTCTCTCCCAAATCACCCAGTGTCCCTTTCATTTTAGAGAATTTGGTCGAAAACAAATCTTGAAATTCATACAGAATATCCAAGATCTTTGCCATAGTATCTTCATCCCAATAGTCCCCAATACTTGCAAATTTTGGATTGTCCTCTGTCCCAATGTTTACTTTTCTAATCTTTAGCAGTTGGTTCATGGGATTGGTCAGTATATCCAACACCGCGACATCCCTACACCCTTATATTTATAGAATATTGATATTCCATAGCTCATCATCATCCTCGGGTTCACCAGACACATTATGACATTCCATCATTGTCTACATGTGGAAATGTGCATGTGGATCCATTGGATATGCAACTGGAACTAAGTTCAACATTACATCACATACGAGTTGAAGTGCATTATGGGCATCCAAATTGGTATCCATGAAACAGAAAATGTGATTAAAGAAAATTGTCAGCTTTTACCAAGTGGTTATTTATCTATGCAAATTTGTTGATACATACCATGATCCTAGGCATTTCATCCAATGTGTGGACAAAGGCATGGACCCATTCATCCTTCGGTCCCTATTCCCACAGAGTCTGACATTCCATCAACTGACCGTTGGGGTCATTTCTCTCGTCATACTTCTCAGTGTGATATATTTATCCATCGCCAAATAATACTGTCATCAACCATCGGACACTACACCCATCCAATAATTTTCTTCTTATGAGTCTCCCACCATCATGCTGGAGTAGCTTTTAGTGCTTCCTCTAGAACCAACAATCACCGTGGTTCTGATACCTTCTCTTCAAAATGCATTAAGAATGCAGAAAAATTAGGTGGCCCCTCATATATTGGGAATTCAACAATCTTAGTTGCGACATGGCACACCAACTTTATGATAAAACCACACTTCCTAAATGACACCTCGTGCATGTGATTTTTCTAGTTTTCGAATGCATCATTAGAATCATAGGACACAACTCGTGTTGTGCCAAACAAGTTCTCCATCAGCAGTTGGGTGGATGTAGTCCTCTGAAATGTTGTAAGCATGATCCCATCCCCTAAAAACTTCATATTTCAATAGTTCAATGTATCTCCTCCCTTCATTTTTATCCATAGGAGCGATGACTCAAAAGTCGTGGTTTTCAAACGTCATCGTATTCATCTTGAAGTTAAGTACTTCCATACTATCATTGGCCCATCCAATCCCCATAAATGCAGGATAGGATCCTCCCCCATCAACAACTTCAATCACATCGAAATCAGTGTAGGTATTAATACCTTCAACATATAAGACTGGGTTCGACACATGTTTGATCGGTTGTACTTTGGCTTGATTATCCAATCACAGCTTCACAGGGGACCAAGCCAATGTCGACATCCCCATATTATGCCATGTATTCTTTGTTACGATATTCACATCTGAGCCTAGATGCAAAATAAATGAATCTACTTCATAGTCCCCTATCTTAATGTTCATGTGCATCTCTTTTCCCATCTTTTTCTTATGCAAATGTTTCAACCTGGAGTCCTTCTGCTCCTTACATGCTCGGTGCAACATGTTCTCAATATTAGAAACAGAATTAGGATCTTTTGGTAGTGACAAGCAGCTCTCAAAACATTTTTGCAAGGTACCATGCTGTCCCGATGGTCCTGCCTTCAACGAAAAATCAAAAGCAGAAGGAATTTCATAAATAGGTGACTTACCAATATTTATTTCGATCTCATCATGCACTTCAAAGAATGTAACTCGCTCTGCATAAATGTAAAATGGTACTTTCTTCTTTCTATCTAATGGAAATTGCGGAAGAGTCCCTTCTTCTCTAGTCATTGCACCTCCACGGGTGACGATACCAACATCGATATCCTCTGTTCTGGGATCTGCTGAGATCATCGCAATTGTCGATCCTTAATTCTAGTTTTCCCATGGATTCTGGTTCATTGATGGATTCTAGTTTAATGGTTGGTGCATTGGTTGATTCACAGTATGATTCTGAAGTGGAATTTGATTATGAGCATTGTTCTACAACTGATTCTGGTTATGTAGCCGATTTTGATTCAGCAACTGGTTTTGATTCTGCAACTGAGGAACATTTCCTACCTGCCATATTGCAATAACTTGTGGGAATTTCTCGACAATATGATCAATTGTGTTGCAATATGTACACAAACACTGCAATTGTGGGAAATATCTCTGGTAATGTCTGAATAGACCACAATTGAAACACTAGAGAGGTCCATGATTTTGTCCTCCTCCTCTACCGAATGTTCCTTCTCTTCCTCGAAATCATTCACGAAATCCTCCTTACTGTTGGTACTATAATGGGGGATTCAGCTGCTGCTCAATGTAGTGCACTTCTTGAACATACTATGGCTATAATGGAGTCATCGACATCTGATTATACTGTGACTGCAGTGTGAACTGTGTTTGTGACGCACGTTGAGGTTGTGGTTGTGATTGTATAAACTGCATCTGCAGTAGTGGTGTATACTACGGTTGAGGTAGATATTGTACAACTTGAGGATGTGACTGTGATTATTTTACTATGAAATGATCTTCATCCTTCACATAGTATGTGTCATACGTCCTTTCCTAAAGCAGGTCATATGTGTGATAGTCTTTATCTTCATTCCCCATAGATCGAAAAAATGAGCAATATAAGTTTTTCGTTCTCATCACTATCTTTTTCATGTATCCACATTCTTCATGTTGATTCCTATAGACTTGGCATATGTGGAACGATGGTACGATGACAAAACTCAGTGGATTCGATGCCCTAGATATACGCTAATTTCAGAAGTCAGGGAAAGTATCTTTGGTGTGTCCATCTACACGACATCGAGTGCACCAAAGTTATTCGCGATGTTCTTTCCCCTTCTTGATATCTTGTAGCTGAAGTGTTAAGTTCTCCAGATATGCCTAGATCTGGTTCATACCAAATGTACTTTCTCCAATAGGTGAATCCTTTAACTTCATTGTGATATCTAGAGCCTTGCTTTGTGTTGCGATCTTTTGCCGCATTAGCCGTTGTCGGATATGAGATACCAATGCTGCGATAAATCACCCTTTGTGCTGAACATCGCTCATCTCAAAACTGACTCTTTCCTTTAGTGTCTTAAATCTCTGGTCAAATTCGGAAATAGTTTCATTAGGAAATTGTTTAATCTCCTTTAACTCAGTAATATACTATGCTTTAGACTTGGGCTTCCTAAATTCTTCAATTAGTCCTTTCCTAACTTCATCCAATGTTTTTGTAGGTGTCCTCGTAGGAACTTGTATAAATTTCATGTACCAATCCAACGCACGACCCCAAAGAGTGGTCGCCAATTGACCCTTATTGACATCATCATCAGTAGTCTGTCTAACAATCCATACTTCCTCACATAAAAAACAGTACTGCTCAAGATCATCTATTCTGTTTCCATGGAACAAGTGTAACTTTGTGTCATTTCCCACCATCTTGGGCCTTCTTCCTATAGACGTTGATCTACTACGAGAATGTTGCTGGCATGTCAGGAAATTCGATGTAGAACTTTTGTTTCTTCCTGAATGTGGAGTAGTGCATGGACGTGTGGGTACATTGTTGCGAGGGTTTGATCTTACTGTTCTCCTAGGCATAGTATGGGTCTAGTTTTCCTCTTTTTTATTGCAGGGTTTCTTCATTCTGTGTTGTCTTCCTTCACGGTCTTGCATTTCGATCACAGTAGGGCCTTCCCTTGTCCTCTGCCTCTTCTCTTTTTGAAACCTTTCTCCTCCCCTCTTAAGACCACTTTCTTCCTCGGCTTTGTTCACACTCTCATTGAAACTTTCACCCATCTACCCCTTATCTTCCCATTCGTCTCCCCCCTTTTGTTGTGGTATCCACTACCTCAACATAATAGAGTTTTACAACTTGAGTTGCATCTTCAGTATTCCCTTTTCATAGACAAGCATCATAATTGACAATTGTAGAGATAACAATAACCTACCTCTAGGTCCATTAAAAAATTCCCTTTTTGCCTCGCTGTAGGATTTGGTGGTGTCAACCACGAACTGAGTGATGTATCCTTTGAAGATACTATCCAACCCGACTTCAACATCTCACGATGCCTTGTTATCAATCTCCTGCAAACTCCTGGATCAGTTTAGGGGTCCACAACATTGTCTTTCCCCCTTGGAAATTTGTCTTCTTATAAGTGAACCATGCCAACCACTCGTGCAATACGATGAGAATTTCAGAGAAAAAGTACTCATGTGGACATCCATGTATGTACCTCACGAACCACTTATCCTTCATCAGTCCAAGGTTCTAATTTTCTGCCTCAGCAAATTCTCCTAGCTTTTGATTGAACCAATATTGAATTTATGCTCTTATTGGATGCCACATATTGTCATCTCAGTTCAAACAAGGTCCCGGCAATGAAACCATTTGTTGGCACAAACCTAGTAAGAAAACCCAGTCGACAAGGGTTCCCACAATGTTGACACTCAACCCACTATGATCTCCCTGAGAATCGGCCCAAGGAGGTTTTACCTTGCCTTGCAACAACTGCAAAGCAGATGAAGTCTCACCCGAGATGTTCGAGGGAGAGCTGTTGGAACCAAGTTTCCACAGAATAGAAGAGGACTATGTGGATCAAAAATTCATCAACTTATCTAACATATCTGACTAGTTACTCAATCAACAACAGGGATAATCATCATTTCTATGACTAGATCACATAATTTACTCATAACAGAAATAATCATACTATTTTGTAAACAGATGCAGACATATAACATCATTTAAAAGAAGGAAACATCACGTCATAGATCCATGTCAGATATTAAATTTGTATTCACCATTATATCACAGAAACAATAAGACAAAAAAATATAAAAATAAGCAACAATTTAGATCAACTTCCATCTTATCATATTACTTCTGCGCAATGATTCATAGATTCAAAATAGTTAACAATTCCAGCTCCAATATTTTTCCCTTCAAATCTCTCTCCAAAATCTCCTCCACTTATTCCCCCTAACACTTGTAGTTCTAATTCTATTTATAGGCTTTCCCCTTTACATTCAAGATCCACTTCTAACCAATTCTTGACTGAATCTACAAAAAAATGACTAATATCCAAAAAATATGGTCCAAATTATAAAAGGTGATATAAAACACATAAAATAGTCTATTTTTCATTGTGTGTGGCATCTTTTACTTGCAGTGTGTCTTTTGAGCTTGCATGACACTCGTGATGCCGCACAACTAACTTGTCCCAAAATCCATTCCAATAGTGATGATTAGCAATCTGTCCCGCAAGTGCGCCCAAGTTATAATATATGAAGGGGGATGAGTGGGATGGACCATTGTGATTATCGAAGTCGAGAAGAGAGATAATAGAGAGATAGTAGAGCATAGTTGAGTTTTAGTAATGGCGCAATAGATTTCAAGTGGTAGTGTGCACGAGTTACCTCCATTGAGGATTGTCATGGAGGAAGAAGCGCCGAACTTGTAGTAGGAAATACCCAAGGTAGTGAGAAAGAAGAGGGGTACAAACCACCCCAAGTCACCGCAATGAAAGAAGAGAACCACCAAAATTTTGTCCCAACAGATGAATGCTAGGGCGGAGGAAGTACCATCGACGACCGATGCAAATGAGTCAACCAAAAAGAAGGGGCTGACAACTATTGATATCCTTGGTTATATTCCCCCATGAATGTGTTACACCGAAATCTCATCATGTTGAGCCATGTGTTAGACCTATTCCTAATCCCTAAAGTTCTCTCTGCTAAGCTGGGTTTATTTGAGGTTGTTCCTACCTTTTTAATCCTCTCTAGATAGGCTGGCATTTTTCCCCTTCATGATAGGTGCATCGGTATAAATCTTTCCCTTCATGCTAGGTGCATTGGTGGCACTCTTTCCCTTATGTAAGGTGTACCGATGGTCTGTCTCCTACTACTAGATGCACCAATGGTGTTTTGAGGGAAAAAAACGAAGCTTCGAGGCCCTTCTCGAAGGTGGAAGGTGGATGAGGTGGAGGACTATACCTATTGTTAAGGTGAGGTGGCATTCAATTCCATAACCTATGGGGAAGATCCCTTAGACCCCTTTTCATAATCCTCAACCTACTATATCCCTTTATCCTTATAAATTAAACCCTCTCTCCATTGTGTCGGGAAGAAGGACTATGGTACTCTTATGCTGGTGGAATTTCTAGGTGACCTTTATCATTGTATGGGAGGATACTATCTTGCTTTGGAGGATTGGATTGGATTTTTGGATGGAAGGTTGCAATGTTAAGGCTAGGTTGTGACACTCCTTATATATGTAATTCTATGTATCTCCTTGATTACATTAATACAAATCCCTTTCCATAAATGTTATTGTGTTGATGACGTCCATATATTTCTTCCTTAACTGCTAGATTAGATCAATTCATGATTGGATGCACATGTACTATTTGTTTATTTCCATTTTATTTGCAAGTTTTTGCAGCTGAATATCTAAAGAATCTAAAGCTTGGATCAAAAAAGAGAGAAGAGGATTTGCACACAGCAGGTAAGTGATCTATCTGTGGGCTTGCATTTCTATTTGATCTAGGAAAGTAGGATGTATTATGTATTTGATTTGTTTTAGATCCACTTGGACTAGGTATATCTGTATTGAGTCTGCTTGAGTACATTTATTTGATAACAGAATGTCCAATGCACCTCCGGTTAAATTGACAAAGAACCAACAATATCCGTTTCAGATGCCTGCGACACCAAAGGGCGTTCACGTTATGATGGACATTGCACCCAATTTAGTGAACATGGAATATAATGACCATGAAGTGTTGGCCTATAGATAATGCAATGCAGAGTCATATGTGAAGAAACTACCAGGAAGTGAAGTACCAATTGTTCAGGTACCAGACCAATGGGCCATGGGATTGCAATGGTCAAGATTGTTGGGAATCACTCACATGATACATTTTGGCCAGCTAGTGGAGGCCAATGCATGCATAAATCAATTGTTTGCGTGCTTTCATGGAGGGTGTTAATGATAAAAATTAACACCGTTGAGAATGTTGGTCTAAAAACATATTTCTACTTCACCGGAAACATGAAAATCATAGTTTTTTGAAGAATTTGGCCACTGCTTCCACAAAGGAAGAAATGTTTGAAGAAAAGGTGGCTCTAAAGAGGCCAAGTTCGTGATTACTTAAGGGACAAATCTCATTTCCTGTAACTCACACAATGGAAAAATTCCTAACATGGGTATTAATTGTCCTATAAATATTGAAAGTCAAGTTGAAATTCCTAAAGAATAAGGAAAGTGGGGTTTTTTGAGGAAATAATCAAAAACTTCAAAAATAATATTTCCACATTCATTATCAAAAGATGGGATGCTCAAATCCCAGTACTATAAATGGAAGGAATATGAGGTTAATTAGAAAGGATAAGTAAGAAAAGCAGAGGCATGTTGTAGGATTTGGAGGCTAGAGATAGATTCTTTTTCACATCATAGTTTCCTTGGTGATCATTGGCATTGATGGAGAAGAATAGTTTAGATCAAGTGAGAAATTGATTCATCTATTAGTGGTCTATAATCACTTTCTTCCTATTTTAATATGATGCAATGTGATTTTCCACCAAATGTTGTATTTGAATCTATGCATTTTTATGTGTTCCTTGTCAATATTTGGTAGATAGATTTGAATATATTTACAACATTTCAAAAGCTAGAGATAGGGAACAAGCTAGGAGGCTACTAATGGATTCCTAATCACCTTATTTCATACCCTTAGTTTGTTTGATTTTAATAAAACAACTCAAGTTTTGGTGCTTGGAATTATAGGCATCTAATTAAACTCAAAATCTTTGGATGTTAGGAACTGCTTATGGGAAAGACAAATTGGTAAAGTTCAATCATGATGAGATTCTTTAACTGTTAACAGACGATGGAAAGGGAAGCTAATATTTAATCCCGCATTTGAATCATTATAAACCCTATGAAATAACCAATACTCATGAGGTCTGGAGTACTATCTTTGGGTTTCATCCATTTCCACATCAATAACTATCTCAGGAATCATATCATGATGGAAAGGAATCATGTCTGATGGATGTATGGTATTCAAAATGATCTCATTGCTACAAATCAAAGAGGCCAAAGGGATTAGGTTGAAAATTCATTTTTTTTTAATATTTAGTCTTCAATTAAAAAAAATGATGATGAAGAAATAAATCATCAGACCAAAAGGGTTGTCAAAACAACAAATATTAGTGAGGTTCTTCTCCGTCCATGAGCATGATAAGAAAAACAAATTGTCACTCACATAAAAGGACATTATGTATGGAAGAACCCTTACCAAATTATCAAATTAAAAGAAGCAATCAAGGAAGAACCATAAGACATTTGCATTCATAAATAAAGAATCAAAAGAATGCTTATAGCATGAGAATGAGGAACAAACAAATACATATGTCTTACTTTGTTACGATCCTATGTACTCATATATGATGGCAACTTAAAGACAGGGGGTAAAATGAACTTCATACTCTAGCCCCAAGGACTTATCAAGACACTGAACTCTCGGTTTCTTTAATCCTATTAGAATAATCAACCCATAGTTAGCTACCTTAGACATTAATTAATCCAATTTTTGTCTTATTTTCCTAGTTTCCATATTCCACCTTATGCAAGTTGTCATCTACAAATCCATAGCGGTCAAAATTGCTAATTTTGAGTCATGGAGCGCTTGGGAAACATCCTGGAATCAAATCTACTTTATTCCTGGCCTCCCTAGTGCAGGTCTACTTTTTTTTCTTTATTGCCTGCTTTTTCAGTGTTTTAAGGCAATTGGGAAAGTTTGACTAGGTGAAGTTAACTTGTTTTTTGTCCTCCACATCCTCCACTCTTTTCTCCTATGAAAATCATGTATGATTTGTCCTTCCATACACTATTATCTTGCCTAATTGATTTTTCCAATTCGTGATCTCCTAGACAGTTTTGGAAACTGCTTTATGCACCTATGGGGGATTTGCTTAGATTTAGTAAGCCTTCTTTTGACTAGATTCGAATGGAAAATTCATGCATTCAAATCCCTCATGCAATTATTTATTATGGAAGCCTATGACTTCATAGGGTTGTCTATTTTACACTTATTCAATACAGTTTATTGTTCAGCTCCATATTCAGTCTCTTTTGTCAGTAATTTTGCATGTGTAATTGGTAATTGTTGTGAGTGTAATTTTTCTAACACTGGGTTCAATTTACACATGGTATTAGATCCTTTTTAGATTGATTTCTCTCCTTCCAATTTGTTTTGTAGGTTCGACATCATTGACTGGGAGCATTCTGCTGACTGACGGGACAATTTCTGAGCTATGGATCAATCTCAGAAGATCATCTTGACTCCATTTAACTTCTTTGAATGGAAAGTAGAGATAGAGATACTGTTGAGAGTGAAAGGCCTCTATAGAGTGACTATGGCAATAGAAGCAGATCCCAATGCAGCTGCAGAGAAGATTAAATGGCACAACAGGAGGGATGAGGCCTATGGTCTCCTGTGTCTGAGTATATCCAAAGACCTCATTTTCCATCTTGATGGATTGACATCAACGAATGAAGTATGGGAGAAGCTTGTTGATATTTTTGGAAAGACAGATGAAATGAGGGGACATCAAATTCAAAATGAACTGATCTCCCTGAGTCCCAATAGCTTTGAATCCCTGCAACTCTATTTTTCCAAGTTCAAAGCACTTGTTTTGCGGCTAAAACAATGTGGGATCGAAAAGAAGGATGATTATCTAGTCTTGGCCATACTCTCGAAGCTTGGCCCTGACTATTCAATGTTTTTTTTGACCTTCTATGCCACAAAGTTGACAGCTTGAGCCTGGAAGATGCCTAGCCTTGCAGATTTCATGGAATCTCTCACACAAGAACAAGATAAATTGGTGATGATGGGCACCATCAAACCATCCAAATACCAAGCTCTGGTTTCTGGAGATTCGAGGGTGGATTCAAAAATAAAAAATAAAGCTAAAAATCCACCTGAGCAAAAGAGAGACAAGAACAAGTCTCCGGAGGAGCCTCAAGGTTCCAAGAAGAACTACTAGAAGAAGAAGAACAAAGTAGAAAGGAGCAAGTGTGCATACTGCAGTAAGGGCAATCATTCTGAGAGCTCCTACATGAAGAAGCAAATAGACATGCTGACCCAACTCCTGGAGAAGAATGGAATCTCCCTTCCAGACAGCTCAAAGAAGAGGGAAGGAGGATCAAGTTCAGAAGACAAAGAGAGAGTTCATGCATTGGTTGCTGGCACACCAAGCTCACCTAGTTTCATCATTGATTCTGGAGCTTCAAGACATATGGTTTTGACCAAGGAATCATTCACCTCACTTGACATGTTGAAAGGTCCACCAATAGTACTGGGAGATGACTCTCTCATTGAAATTTTGGGCAAAGGGAGGATTGATCTTGACCATGGTAAGTTCAGCAATGTGTTGTATGTTGCAGGTCTTGCCTCCAACCTCTTATCAGTGTATCAGATGACCCACAAAGGGTCTCCAAAGAAGGTCATATTCTCCCCTAATGAAGTTGAGATCACAGAGATCTCAAGTGGTAAAGTCATTGCAAAAGGAGTTGCAAATCATACTTCGAAGGTATACATGTTCTCACACTTCCTACCCTACTCAAACCCCTCTGCTCTTTTGATTCATGCTAATGACGCAAGAAAGATTTGGCCAGCTAAATTACAAGTATATTTCTAATATTAGTGAAAAAGAAATGGTCATAGGGTTACCAAAGATTAAGTTTTCCAAAGGAGTCTGTCAAGGTTGCATCCTAGGGAAACACCCAGATCATAAATTTGAGAGAGCTAGTCATGAGAGAACCTCTGCACCTCTTGAGTTTATCCACAGTGATGTTGCTGGCCCATTTCCTCATATGTCAATGAGTCAGGACAAATATGCATTGAATTTCATAGATGACTTTTCCAGGTATTGTTGGGTTTAATTCCTGAAACACAAGTCTGAAGTTTTTCGCCTCTTCAAAGTCTTTAAGGCTTTGGTTGAAAACCAGTCTAGGAGGAAATTCAAGGTCCTCAGATCTGACAATGGTGGTGAGTATGTAAAGTATTATTTTATTCAATATTGTGCAGATGCAGGTATTCAGATGCAGCATTCTATCCCTTACAAACCACAATAGAATGGTGTTGCTGAGAGGAAGAACAGATCACTGAAAGAGATGGCAACATGCATGATGGAGGCTAAGAATTTGCCACCAAAGTACTAGGCCGAAGATATAAACTATGCAGCCTATATCCAGAATAGGGTGCTTCATAAACAGGTTGATGGTATGACTCCTTTCAAAGCATGGAGTGGGCACAATCCAGATGTGACCCATTTCATGATTTTTGGCTCAAGGGCTTGGGCTAGAATTCCAACATAAAAGAGGAAGGCTTTGCAGCCCCAAATCCAAGATTGTCTATTTGTTGGGTACTCTAAAGATTCAAAAGGGTACAATCTAATCAATTTGAGCACAAACAAAGGCTTCATTGAAAGGTGTGTTCAGTTTCAAGAAGAGCCCCTAGCAGCAGTGGAAGTTGGAGAATCCTCTTCACCACCAGAACCTTTGAATGTAAGTGAAGAGATAGTTGAACATGTTGATTCTGATATGTCTGATAATGATGATTTTATTCCAGATCCTAAAATCCCTACAAGGCCAAAATGGGAAGCCAATACCATTCATGCAGCTGGAGAACTAGCTGGAAATCCTAATGACCCTAGGAGGACTAGATCTCAATTTGAGAGTGATATGTGCATGAAAGATCCTATGTTTGCTGAGAAATTCTATCTGATGATTGAATCAGATCCACATGCATATGAATATGTAGCAAAAGATCCAATATGGAAAGCATCCATGAAGGAAGAGTTCATCTCACTCCAGAAGAGCAACACTTGGGAGCTGGTTGATCTTCCCCCAGGGAGGAAGCTAGTTCAGTGTAAGTGGGTGTACAAAAACAAATTTGCTGCTGATGGTTCACCTCTAAAGTAAAATTCCAGATTGGTATCCAAGGTCTACTCATAGGTTCATGGCATAGACTACAATGAGACCTTTGCACCAGTGGCAAAGATGGACTCCATCAGGCTAGCCTTAGCCATTGCAACTTCAAAGCAATGGGAAGTACATCACATGGATGTGAAGTGTGCTTTCCTGAATGGAGATATGACTGAAGAGATATACATGCAGCATCCTCAAGTATTTTATACTAACCCATCTCTTGTGTGCAGGATAAAGAAGTCATTGTATGGGCTTAAGCAATCCCCCATGGCTTGGTATGCCAAGATTGATAGCTTTTTGCTATCACTGAATTTTGTTCGATGCAAATCAGATCCAAATGTGTATTTGAAGCTGATTAATGGTTCATTAATGATCATTGTTTTATATTTTGATGACCTTCTCATTACAGGAAGCTCAAAGGATGAAATTGCTTCCTTGAAGGATGCAATGAACCATGCCTTCTCCATGACAGATTTGGGGCTATTGAGCCAATTCTTGGGGCTCAAGATTGCTCAAACCAAAGCTGGAATCAAAGTGCACCAGTCCAAGTATGCCTTGGATTTGCTGAAAAAATTCAGAATGAAGGATTGCAAGCCAAGCAAGACTCCTTTCCTTTCAGGAGTGAAGCCTGAAGAAGTTGATTCTTCACCTATGGTAAACAATACATTGTATAGGAAATTGATTGGATGTTTGTTGTATCTTATACATACTAGACCTGATATTTATTATGCAGTAAGTGTGCCTTCTAGATACATGGATCAGCCTCATGATATCCATTGGAAAGCAGCCAAAAGGATCCTTAACTTTGTTCAGGGAACAAGGACACATGGGATCTTCTATAAAGATAAATCTGATCTTGATTTGATTGGGTTTACTGACAGTGATTGGGTAGGTGACAGCACAGATTGAAATTCAACATTAGGATATGTGTTCATGCTTGCAGAAGGACCAATCAGCTGGTCAATCAAGAAACAGAGTGCCATTGCACTCTCATCTACAGAAGCAGAGTACAGAGGAGTTGTAAATGCAGCAAATCAATGTTTATGGTTGCATGGGTTACTTGGAGAGTGTGGATTCGAATCAAAATACTCAACTACTATATACTATGATAATCAAAGTACTATTCGAATTTGCAATGATCCAATTCAGAAGCAGAGAACCAAACACATTGAGATCCATATGCACTACATTAGACAGCTTGTGCATGATGGCACCATTCACATACTCTTCTATTCATCTTCATAACAAGTAGCTGATATCTTCACCAAAGTTTTTTGTGAGAAGACATTCAGCAATCTCAAATAACTACTAGGGATTGCTGATCATGCTATGAAGCATGAGTGATGACAAGATTTCCAAATTTTGTTTTACAGTCCATGTTTAAGGGAGGATTTTTCCCACTGGGTTTTTGCCTCTTTCCTTGTTTAAATGGACATGCAGTATGTAAAGGGTGACTAAGCCTTGTTGCTAGGCCATATAATTTTTTGATATATTACTCATAATTCAGGCTTAACGGGGGGTGTTAGAATAATCAACCCATATTTAACTACCTTAGTCATTAATTAATACATTTTTTTTCTTATTTGCCTAGTTTCCATATTCCACCTTATGCAAGTTGTCATCTACACATCCATAGTGGTAAAAATTGATAATTTTGAGTCATGGAGTGCTTGGGAAACCTCCTGGAATCAAATCTTCTTTATTCCTGGCCTCCCTAGTGCATGTCTACTTTTTCTGCTTTATTGCCTGCTTTTTCAGTGTTTTAAGGCAATTGGGAAAGTTTGACTAGGTGAAGTTAACTTGTTTTTTGTCCTCCACATCCTCCACTCTTTTCTCTTATTAAAAGCATGTATGAGTTGTCCTTACATCCACTATTATCTTTCCTAATTGATTTTTCCAATTCGTGAGCTCCTAGACAGTTTTGGAAACTGCTTTATGCACCTATGGTGGATTTGCTTAGATTTAGTAAGCCTGCTTTTGACTAGATTCGAATGGAAACTTCATGCATTTGAATCCCTCATGTAATTATTTATTGTGGTAGCCTATGACTTCGTAGGGTTGGCTATTGTACACTTATTCAATACAGTTTAGTGTTCAGCTCCATATTCAGTCTCTTTTGTGAGTAATTTTGCATGTGTAATTGGCAATTGTTGTGAGTGTAATTGTTCTAATACTGGGTTCAATTTCCACAAATCCCAAAGGAATGGTATCAAATGTGATGCTTGAAATTTACATCCCTGAATAAATCTTGTTTAAAGAAGTCTTGAGGAATACATTTAAGTAATAACTGAACATTCACAGTAAAGTACCATATGGATATATTGTTGTTCAGAGAAGGCTTTTTCAAATATATTTGTTCACTAGCTATTTGCTAATTGTTGATGCTACAAATTCTTCCCACAAAAAAAATTACTTTTTAGGGCCCCTCCTTTCATTTTTTATTTTAAAAGCACACTTACACCTATTCCCCAACTTAGATAATCCCTCCCTGCATACCTAGTCTTTACTATAATCTTGAGCAGAAGAATTTTCCTAATCCTGAGGTGTCGGTTTGGTAAAAATCCTTAGGAATGAACTTGGAAACATTCCTTGTATAAAAAAATCTTCTTTCAATTTTAGATCAATGACCAAGGATGAATCTGCAAAGGTCAATGGTCAAGAAAATTGGAAGACAAAAAACAGAAGAAGAAATATCAAAGTTGAAGTTCTAAAAGTTAGCGAACCCGCTTTTTGATTTTTGCTTTCTACAATCCACAGAAGGGGAAAAGAGGAAAGCAAAAAGATTAAGTTTAAGCTCTGAAAGTTGGAGAGCTCGCTTTTCGATTTCTTCTTTCCACAATATGTGGAAGTAGAAAATCAGAAAAGAGGGAGCGAAAAAGTGGAAGCAAAAAAGTAGAAGAGAAAAGATCAAGTTTTAAATTCAAAAAAATCTAGCCTCCTGCCTATCGATTTCCACTTTTTGAAAGGCTCTTGCAAAGATAAATGGTCAAGAAAATAAGAAGAGGAAAAGCAAAAGCAGAAAGATCAAAGTTTAATTTCAGAAAAAAAATTGACATCCTTCTTTTTGATTTCCACTTTCCAAAAGGCTCCTGAAAAGATCAACGGTAAAGAAAATCGGAAGCAGAATAATGGAAGCAAAATAGAGGAAGCGGAAAGATCGAAGTTTATTTTTGGAAAAAGTTGACATCACACTTTTTAATTTCTAATTTCCGGAAGGTTCCCACAAAGATCAATGGTCTAGAAAGATGCCGCTGCAAAAGGAGGAATTGAAAGGACAGAAGTGGAGAAATGGAAAGCAAAAGATAGAAGTTAATATTAAAGAAAGTTGACATCCTCTTTTTGATTTCCACTTTCTGCTATTTCATGGAAAGGAGCTATCGAGGCCACGTGATCTAACAGTTCAAATCAGACCCGATTCGTCTTTTGAGATGATCTAAGACTATTCAATCTCTGTTTGGTTTTTTCATTGTGAACCATTGGGGAAACTAAGACATTCTCATCTCAAAGCTTAAATTAAATAAAATTGCTTGTGTAATAGGGCGCTAGTCCTCATATTTGTTCTATTTAGTAATTGATACATATCATTAAATTTAAAATACTATGAATTATTGGTGTTTTTGAATCAAATGTATCTTTCATTATGTCTTCTTTTTCTATTGCAACTATTATCTCCCACCAAGTTTGAAAGAAGGAAGGGTGAAACAGAAACAAAAGCATAGGATTAATCACCAAGAGACAACATACATGGAGGTGCAATAATCTGATTTGTGCTTGAGCCAATCGACAGGTTAAGTGAATAAGATGCTTGGGAATCTCTAGGGTTAGAGATGAGAGGTCACAGTGTGATAGATAGAAACAAGTAATAAATAGGGGTGCAGAGCACCATATTAAGGTAATTTTGGCTAGTGAAAAGAAGGTTGGATTATTTTTGTATAAGAGCTAAATCTTTTTTTAATAAGAAGGATCAATTTGATGGAACAATGGTTTTCATAGAGATCTAATCGGAATGAGTGGAATGCATCCTGTCGAACTATTTCTTCTTTCTTCCACACATCATACGATGATATTGTTCTAACTTCTTGGAACTAAGTTTTGGTCATGAATGGTCAATTGTCTCTATAAATTTATGTGTAATGATATGGTAATAAATGGTTTAAGTATATGAGAGCTATCTTTTATCTTTGATATTCTTTCTGTTGTGAATGTGATTATTTTGTTGGAAAAACTATCTGTTAGACTTATATGATCATTTTTAGTGTATTATTCTGAACTCTAAATTTTCTCCTTGTAGAGATATAATAGATTATTTTTAGAATACTATAGATCTGCATTTAGCTTAGGAATCCACATTTCATTCATTTAAATATAAAATTACATAAACAGTGGACCAGGCCGCAACTGGTAAAATATTTAAACAACTTAATCTATGGTAGCCAAACCGTAAACCGGATGGATTCCAAACACCAAACGGTGGATGATCTAATTACAATTGTTTACCAAGGAGAATCCCTACTATTGGTACTTGGGATTTTCTAAGAATCAACAGGTATCGACCCATTGCTATCACTGTCATGTTGTGTCTTGATATGAATGGCATGCGGTGCGATTGAAAAACTTGCGATACAACGATATTTTGTCATTTCCACCTCTGAGAGGTGCATAACCTTCCTTGTTGCTTCCCGCAGCTCATTCTAATATACATAAAATTGGATCGCGCAGTCAGCCCGGTGGTTCCTCTTGGTGAGATACCATAAATTTTGATACCTTGAGCCTTTACATACTTGTGCAAATTCCACGCCCACGCCTTGATAATGCTCAGGATCCATCTACCCTACGAATGGAATGAGGATTAGAAAACAGGATTAAGTAAACCATCGCTTGCCTTCCAGAACGAGCATTGCATCCTCTATAATTTAGTTCAACAAAAGCAACGACTAGTTCATTTCAACTCCCTCTGTGCACTACTCTATGCATGTGATTACTCCCCAGGTACACTATCTCGGTCAATTATTTCTCACCATCTTGTCAATCAGTATTTTGGATGTGACTCAAATAACTTTGTCATTGATAGTGGCAATGACATATGCTCGATTGTACCAAAAAATTTCATATTCATTCTTTAACTCAACCACTAGTTTCTTATCATTATCCTTGTCACAAAAATATTGTGAAGGGCCAGCACCCGACACTGGAAATCTAGTTATTCAAGAAATCAATTTCCTTGTGACCGATACCTTCGTATCCATCCACAAGTATCCTCTGTTGGTATATTTGGACATAGGGACATGTCTACAACCTACCTATCATTAACTACAGGGAGCGTGAATCATGCTAACAGAAATACATGCAATAAATTAAAGCTTCCTGATATTTCTAAACTTTTTCAAAGAAGAGATAGGAAGGGAAGGAACGAGATTACCTCTTGAAGCATGCCATTTGTGGATGATACTTTTTGTCCATCCTCCTTATCCTTTAGGAATCAATTATCATTCTGTTAGCTATTTCCTTACCTTTGTATTTTGAAAACTTTTAAAAATCTTGAAATCTATCTACCAAATATTGACAAAGAAAACTTAAAAATGCATAGATTCAAATACAACTTTTGGGGGGAAATCATATTGCATTATATTAAAATTGGACGAAATTTATTACATCCCAATAATAGGTGAATACTTTTCTCCCTTGCTCTAAACTATCCTTATCCATCAATGGCAATGATCACCAAAGAAACTATGTTGTGAAAAAGACTTTTTCTCTAGCGTCCAAATCCTACAGCATTCCTTTGCTTTTATTGCTTGTCCTCTCTAATTCACCTCATATGCCTTCCATTTATAGGATTGGGATTTTATCATCTCATCTTTTGATAATGAATGCGCAATTAGGATTTTTGAAGGTTTTTATTATTTTCTTCAAAAAATACACTTTCCTTAGTTTTTAGAAATTTCAACTTGACTTTTAATATTTCTAGGACAATTACTGCCTATGTTAGGAATTTTCCACCCTTTGAGTTATAGGAACTGGGATTTGGCCCTTAAGTGGTCATGGTATTGGCATCTTTAGAGCAACTTTGTCTTGAAACATTTCTTCCTTTGCAGAAGCAATGGTCAAATTGTTCAAAAAACTATGATCTTCATGTTGTGGGTGAAGTAGAAATTTGTTTTCATACCAACACTCTCAAGGTTGTTAATTTTATTTTTAACATATGCCATGTAATGTGTGAGGTATGAAGCTATGCTGAGGGTCGTAATACATTGATTTCTCTTTCATTCTGATACTTTTTTTGTTGATACTCTTTAGTGATCAAGGCATGATGGAAAAGAATGGTTTATGAATACAAGAGTTGGAGAAACACCTAAAAGTCAAACAAGGAAATATCCCAACCATATGATATCTTCCTAAGGTGGGTATACCCATGCTCAATAGTAAACGAGCATGGCCACAAAAAATACATAGTGGATCCATGTTTAAAGTAAGTTCTATAAAAATGTATAAGTGCACATTTGAGTAGTGCAATATATCCAAGTCTTTATAGTACTTTGGCATTGTATTTTAATCTTGTGCAACTCGGGCATTACATCTATGAGTGATACTACTGTATTTTCCAAGGTCATCAATACAAAACAATGATAATATGATTTTATATTATGTGAATAAATGAGTTGATGTCAAGCATAATAAAACACCAACTAACTACCAGTCATTGATGTATACCGTTAACAGATGCGAGGAGGACCACCGATACTGATGATGGAATCCAAGTTACTTGAGTACAAAATAACAAGTGTGAATCAATTTGTTGATGTTGAACACTTGTAGAATAAAAAAATCATGGTTCATTGATGTATACCCACTGTCATTTGTGAGGAAACCTGGCACTAATGACTACAAGATCCAAACTACAAACTAGCATTCCTAGATCCATTTCCTAGATGACGATTTAGAGTTGATAGGAACATGTCCATCAGAAGGTGGGAATTAATGCATCCCACATCAACTAAACGAAACTAATATCAATAGGCTGATTTAATTTTGTAGAGCTGCAAGATCCATCATCATATACTAACACAAAGAAGGCCAGCATGATTAGTCAGGAATATTTGAGGAATGGACGACACTGGTTTGAATTCCCTTGAACACATAACACGATACATAATGGACACTGGTAACATAAAAATCAAGTAACCAACTGTTATGAGATTCATCAACTACAGATGAATTAATGAAATATCCAAAGATGATAGGAAGGATAACCTACTGGTGGAGATCTACTCAGATTACTGGTACAACTTCCTAAGGAAAATGTAAATGGTATACTGACAACGGATACAAAATTTTGTGTTGTGTTCAAGGGTGACTATTACTAATTATTTCCTTTGTCTCGAAGATTCAATATGACATGATTCAATTTTCCCCCTTTTATTTTTATTTTTTATGTTTTTTAATTTTTAGTACTTTTTTCATTTATTATCTTGAAAATAGAATAAAGAATGCTATGGTACATGGGAGGGAACAAGTGTTGCATGGCCGTGCTCTATTTTTAAAGAGAATGGGTCAGGATAAGGAAAATATACATATTTCAAACAAGGGTTAAGCTAGTTGTGCACACTCTTATGGATGTTCCATCCATTGGTTTCTATATGAAGTAGTATTATTTGTCGACGAACGATGAAATAGAACCAAGTAACTGTGGTTATCCAATCCGATGCGATGAAAAAGTAGGAAGGGGGAAATGTGGTTTACTTAATGCTAATTCTTGTGAAAAAATGAAAATCATAAATCACAATGAATCATGGTCCATCAATTACCTGAATTAAATAGTTCACACATGTATACGTCAACTTAAATAGAAGCGATGGTTTACATGCATTTTGAGCAAAAAGAGACTGCAAAGGCATACATAACATAATCAATAAGCATCGAAGTAGTAAGCACAAATTTTCATGCAAATATTTTAACACATGTTTATGTAAATTAACATGAAATCGGAATCCCATTAGGAAATGGTTAGAACTGTATGGAAGAAAAGTATGCAGTCTCAAACTCCAAGTCATGATGGGACTAACTGGGATCCCAGTCCTATGAGAATAAATCATCATGGGAACAAAAATGGAAATGGGGTGATGACTAGGGTGTCCCATGTTTGGTAGGCTCTCTTGTCACAATGGTGGAAAATAAAGATATGATGGGCTGACCCACCAATTTCCAATAGGTTTGACCCTATGGAAATTTTGGATTGCAAAAGGATAAAATACATCTTAACAGAGGGATATCCTTGTTGGAATATAATAGACCCATGCATAACTTAGGATAAAATAATTAATCATTATTTGATTAATTATTCACCCACTAGCTTAATTAGTTGGCATCCACTTCCACCTTAAATTCAATACATGCCATCTATATCATAGGAATGATTTATTTGTAATTCTAGGTTGAGCTTGACCACCTTTTGCCCATCCAGAATTAGTATACAACACTTTACAGCAAATTCTGCTTTATTCTTATTTTCTTGCTTTTCTATGGATAAGGTAAAGCTAGTCAAACTAGGAAACTGGGTTCTTTTGTTTCAAACCCATCCTTCATGAATTTTCCTCCATTTTCTAGGATTAGCATGTTTTTTTCATCTCCTTTACAACTCACTCATGATTTTTTCCAATTCCTGAGGTCCTTGATAGATTTGGGAAGTTCTTTAGCCACCTATGGGGGTTTGCTATATTTTCAAGTAAGTCATAATTTTTGAGCTTTATGATATGTCTCCATACAACTTGATTTTCCTATAAGGGATGTACTATTTATGTACACTATTATTCATCATTATTCAATGGAAATATACACACCAATATTCATCTCTTCATTCATGTGATTCATTCTCTTTTCTTCTCTTTATTTTTCGTGTGTATTCTTGTGAGAATTATTAGTAGCAAGATCTATTTCTTGTGCTTCTTCTTAGCATCATTACTCATAGCATTGATCTATTATTTCTACATGATATCAAAGATACAAGGAGCACAACCTTGGATTCTTCTACATGGTATCAGAGCAGCAAGGTTGATCAAGTTCAACAAAGTTGAGGAGTGTATCCAGTCTCTTATCCCTCTCTGAAGAAGAGCTTGTCTAGCTTACAAGATTTTCTCCTAGTTTTTGTTTTGCAGGTTGCATAGAGTATCTCCTAGAGAATATCAACAACTTGTATATGTATTTGAAAGTTCCTCTATTGTCTCCTTTCAACTATTCTGATTGGAAGCCAAAGATGAGAGCATACTTGAAGAGGCAATGTGTCTTTGATGTCTCCATTGGTGCATTGAGCGAACCTGAGTCTTATGAAGAGAATATTGATTCGATAAATAATTGTGAAAGATATTATGGAATCATGTTCTTGGCAATGTATACAAATATACACCATCTCATAGATTCTGTTGAATGTCCATTTGAGCTTTGGAAAATTTTGGACAAGGTTTTTGGTTTGTAGGAAATAGAAGATGAAGCATGGAGCAAACCCAGCATCTCCTATTGTTATCTCTCTCAAATTTATTAGCCTATAAATTATATGATGAATTTTTTCATTATGAATACATTTCTCATACAATTCATGTTGCTGCTACTCTCATTGATTCGAATGCTTTGTCCTTCATTGAAGAAACCAATATTGAAGAGCCATGTTTTACTGTGTCTCTTAAAGGTAATTTTTCTTCTTGTGATATTATTGATGAAAAATAAGTAACATATGGAGCTTCTATTAATATTTATGATGATCCTATCACCCATTTATTTTTCCCTATATCTCATATCTTAGATTCTAAGACCTATGTGCCTGACTCTTCACACTTTCTGCATACCTCTCTAATTGATGGTGTGCAACCTAGTGATTTCCAAGATGTTTTCTTATCCAAATAAATCCTTATTTGTGTCATACCACTTACCTTAATTGATCTCATGTCCTTCATCATCTCCACCTATGTTCTTGGCATAAATACTCAGAACCTCCTTGAAGATTGTGAATATCTGATTCTTTCCTTCTTTCATACAGAGGATTCATTACCAATGTATTCCCATGAGTCTACTGATATGCTTATATGTGATCCTTTGGATTATGATTTAGAAACATATTTTCAGGTTGATACACATATCATACCACCATCCATACCATCTACCATACCTCTAAATAATCCTAAGACTATACAAATCCCAAGTTCACTACTTGATTCCTCATTGGTGTCTTATGCAGTGATATTTATCTTACATGGTTTGAAGTATTTCCTATATTTCAGTGGCTGGTTATCCATGACCTTAGTCATATTTGGACTGATATTAAACATGTTTGGACATGTTATAAATATTTATTTTTCATATATTATTCCCATCCATCATTCATATTTTTACACCTATCAGTTTTCCTCGGTTGCTCATAATTTTCCTAGTCTATCCCTATATCCTCATGGAGCCAATGAATCCTTTGTCTTTGTTGTGCTATATGCTAATATTTCTGATATATCAGAGTTTTATCAGCCTCATATAAGATATAGAAATTTGTTACATCATATGTGAATATTTACCGGTGATTCACATCACAATTTTGCAACTATTCATGGAATTAGGTGTGAAATAAATTGTCTTAATTTCTGTACTCTTTGGGCAGGAGTATGCACAGATATCCTTTACATTTAATATTATGTTTTCAGATCAGAGTTTGAAAGAATAAATAAGAATTCAAATAATACTCCTACTACTTCATTTGATGATATACAGAAAGTCTCTCCTCTTCCTTCTTTCAGGTTCTACGCTCTAGCGCATGATCATGGAGTTCATGATTTCTTAAGCAAGTCATTCATCCAGAATAAATTCATTCAGATCATTAAAGTGAATATGAATATATGTTGAAGTCATATTTTAAATTTTGTTCCTTGTCCTATCTTGAGGGAGTATCTTCCCCATGTGGTTTTTCCTCTTTCCGCACTTTTATGGACATAATAATTGTTAAAGGGTTACCATAGCCTTGTTGATGGACCCTATACGCATACATATGCATCCATATTTTTTGTAATACCATAATAAATTTAGACTTATAGAGGGGTGTTCGAATATATTAAACCCACGCATAAATTAGGATAAAATAATTAATCATTATTTGATTAATTATTCACCCACTAGCTTAATTAATTGGCATCCACTTCCACCTTAAAGTCAATACATGCCATATATATCCTAGGAATGATTTATTTATAATTATGGGTTTATATTGACTTCCTTTTGAACATCCAGCATTAGTATATAGCACTTTACAGCAGATTCTGCTTTATTATCCTTTTCCTGCTTTTCTATGGATAAGGTAAAGCTAGTCAAACTAGGAAACTGGGTGCTTTTGTTGCCAACCCATCCTTCATGAATTTTCCTCAATTTTCTAGGATTAACATGTTTTTTCCATCTCCTTGAAAACTCACTCATGATTTTTCCAATTTGTATGGTCCTTGATAGATTTGGGAAGTGATTTCGCCACCTATGGGGGTTTTCTATATTTTGGTAAGTCGTCCTTTTTGACCTTTATGATTTATTTATATATAGCTCGATTTTCCTATGAGGGATGTACTATTTATGTACACTATTATTCATCATTATTCAATGGAATGATACAAACCAATATTCATCTCTTCAATCGTGAGTTTCAGTCTCTTTTCTTCTCTCTATTTTTCCTGTGTATGCTTGTGAGAATTCTTAGTAGAAAGATCTGTTTTGTGTGCTTCTTCTTAGCATCATTTCTCATAGCATTGATATATTATTTATATAATCATAAATTTATATGTACACTTCAAAGGATGATCCTAAACTTGAGTGGATTTAAACCAAATATGCTCTGAGTGGCCCCACAAAATATGTCCTTAGGTGCGTACAAAAAAATGTTTATGATTTCAAGGATATTTTAATCTAATGATAAAATTATGTGCAAGAAATAAAGTGAGATAGGATATTTCATAGCCAAAATGGGCAAAGGAAATGGATCATATTCCTCCATCAAGGGAAGAGTTTGATCCAAATCTGTCGAATCCATTTGAACAGCTTGGTATATTGACATTTCTAGAGAAGATAAGGGTTGCGGGATCATAAATTTTACCATGGGGGGATCATTTTTTAATGATCCTACAATAATGTATTGAACTTACTTTAGAGCATCCTTAATGAAATGAACATTCAATTCAATAGAAGTTTTAAGCATGGAGTAATATAATTGGTCGATGATAACAATATTCCCCCAATGAGGGAACCAAATCACTCAAGACTCTAAGGAAACTATAGCCATCGTCACATGTATCCAACTACGTCCTAACTGAAAATTGTAATATATAGGATCATATACCACCTCAACATTTATTGTGTGTGTTTTTCCACCCCATTCAATAGGGCAGGATACAATGAGTTTGTGAGGAGAGAACAAATGTCTGTCAAATTATTTTGCACAGTATGGGATTGAACTAAGGTGGGTGATCCTAATCTTTCCCAACATTTCAATGACCTGACACATGTTGAGGCCCCTTCATCAACTATTGTTTTAATTATATTATTCCCATGAGATGTTACTTTAATATGAAAAGCAACTTTGGAAGGAGTCCTACAGGTTGAGTGGTTTAAGTATAATGTGATAAACATCACATCGTATGGATCAACAAATCTAGTTGAAGGAAATAGTTCCTGTCTTTGTGCAGGAAAATATTGCAACACCTCCATGAAAGATATGGCACATGGTGCTTGAGCTATTTCCTCAACAACATTTTCATTATGAGCAGCTCGTGCGTTAGGATTATGAATTGTTATACATGGATACCTATGGGGGGTGTGGTACTATGTCTATGGTTGGTTTCCCAATCGTGAGAGAACCACTTAGCTATGATTCCAATTGATCCAATTTACTAGGAGGGACATCATAAGAATGAGATATCGTTTTAATGTTCACCTCATGCTCACACATGAATACAATGGAATTAGGATTATTTTCCTCTTATGGGGATTTTGACTGATTTCCTCCTAGGAGAGGTACCAGCATTGTAAAAACCATTTTATGATGGTGCTGCACAAAAGGTTGGATCAATACAATAGATTGTTGTTTCCCATTGTCTTGAGCTACATTCAGTGCATCTCACTTCCCAAAGTTATCATTTTCCTTACTCTTGTATTTCTTCTTATTTTCTCTAAGTTCCATGGATTGAACTATGATTTTTTTAGGAGTTTGGGAAGGATTAACAATGTGCTTACCCTTGTAATTATTATTCTTCTTACCCCTAAGGTTCATGAATTTAACTAAGATGATTTCATAAGTTGGGGAAGGCTTAGCATGTTGCTGCATATCTTGACCAGTTGTAGGTTCTGAGTTTTGAAAAGACTTTTGTCCCATTTGTTGGGTGATCTACTCAAGGTTGTTAACGGAACCAATCATACCATTGGCATCATTTCCATGTATGAGCCTAGATAGATCAAACATAGGTATTTCATATTGGTTCCAAAAATATTGGTTACTTTATCGAACCTCACCACTTCATTGTGGAATGGGACTCATGGGTGGATTTCCCCCTTGCGGGGTTAGAATCCAAGGAGATTCGATATTTCCTGGAAGCTAACAACACAATTGATTAATGGGTGGATTTCCTTCTTATGGGGTTAGAATCCAGTGATATTGGTTATTTCCTACAATATGACCACACCATTTAGGTGGTCCCTCAAATTGACTAGTATTCCAAGGTGGGTTTTCCCTTGTGAAGGATTAATCTAAGAAGATTGGGTACTTCTCAAAACATGAGCAATGGGTGGATTTTCTCCTGATGGATTTAGGTCTGAAGAATTTTGGTTACTTCCAAACACCTGACCACTATGTGGATTGCCTCCTCATGGAGTTGGGTCCCAAGAAGATTGGTTACTTACTAAAACCCGACCATTCCATTGATTTTGTCCTTGGTTTTGATTGGAATTCCAAGGTAAGTTTCCTCCTTACGGATGTTGGACCCAAAAATATTAGTTACTTTTAGAAACATGACAATTCCATTATGGAATTGGGTTGATAAGTGGATTTCTCCTAGGCATTGTGATACGATAAATCAGAGGATGACCCTTCGGGGCATTTCCACCCATCGATGAAGGATAATTCAAATTGACATTTTTGTTCCATGATGCATTATTTCTGCTAGGAATATGAACATTCCATGGTAAAGGGCTTCCCACAGAAGTAGAACCTAGACAACTATTGTGTGTACCAAGAGGATTTTGATAACCTCTCATAGCCATTTGAGGCTTCATTGATATGGTTCCTTGAAATCCTAATGAAGCGAAAGGGTCAAGTGTAATGTTCTACATATTATCCCAACTTTCAAAAGAATAACCAGTGACTCACCTTTCATAAGTATGATTGAGTTTAAAGGATGTGATAAGGGTGGATTTACATGTGCAAATGTGTGATATTCTATTTTTTCAATTTCAACTAAAGTAATATTATAAATTCTATCTATGTTTCATCCATGATCTGACAAATTTTTAGAATTGATTTGACATTGTTCTTCTCTAGTAACATTTGATTGGGTTTATAAGTAGTTAAATTTCAAAGTCACAAAGATGTTGTTCATGTATATGCCTCCACAATGTAGCGGGGCCCTCAAACTTGGCTAAATTTCCTTGTTTCCACCTTGATTGGTGGATCGAGATATTTTTCACTCTAAAGTTTAATAAAATTATTTGTTTATTAGAGTATATCAAAATACAGTCAAACAATCCTAAAGGAAGCTAGTCTCAATAAAATAAAAGTTTCCACACATCTAAAAAGGTCCTAAGGTAATCAGATAGCAAACTTCTTTCGAAAGAACCAAATTTCAGTGAAAAGATGGATTTAGAGGGCCTTCCAAAACTAGTAGCTCCTAAGGGACATTACACCCCAAAAATTACCAAATAGCGAAGGTATAAAAAAAATTTACATTGTTTTTCAATTGCCAGGGGTCCAAGTGTTAGCTCTAGGCTACTCACCCTCCCAAAGAGATGAAACAACCGTTTAGTTGTGTCAGGGATTTCAAGTGTCCCAACTCACAATAGCTTGTTTGATTCCCTAGGAAAAGAATCTATGGTTACCACTTCACAATCAGTGGCTGGGTAGGACAGCCATCAGTCTAGGATAACTCACATAAACTAGCTATCTCAAGAAAGTGTTGTCACCCCAAGGAATTGTCACTTAACTAAAATAATGTAATGAACTCATGTCCCACCAAATAAGCAAGAGGAGGGATACCAACCTTACTAATTCAAATTGACCTCATGATTGATGTTTTTGTTAGAAGTGATTTCCCGGCATGCACGCTTTTCTACTAATGGAATTTATTCTCTTTAATCAATACTACTTTCAAAGTTTTGTGGCCTTGGAGTGTTAACTCTCCAATCTTATCACAAGGCGCTAGCCTAATCTATGTTGGTGATATAAAAAATAATCTTGATAGATTTTATATTAATCATTGATTCTAGGGTAGTTTTCTTATTTTCGAGGAGTGATGGTGCAACACAATGCTCACTACTCTTTCCTTTAATTCAATGAACTTATATTATATAGAAGAGTAAGAGGTTCTTTGAGATCCTTTAAATATGAAAATTGCAAACTAGAATCAATTTTACAAATTTGAAAAATGGTTTTCAATTTTTTATCAAGGGTTTGAGAGGTTGTCTTCAAACATAAAACGTTTTCAATTTGCTTCAACTATAACTAATTGGAAATGAAGAAGGTTTGAATGTTCAATGTTTTTTATGTTTCTAATAAGTCTCTTAAACTGATGTTTAAATTTAGTGTTGTTATTTAATTTTGTTTTTTCAATCGCATTATGTTATCTTTCTTGTGAAAAATTCTAACCACAGGAGATTCTACGATCGTTAGTGCAAAAGCCATGAAATGAGAAGTAATTTACACACACAAATGTGAACAGAACTAAGATAGTTTTAACTGTCTAACATAAAAATAAAATAAAAATTATTTCCAGGTTTATATTACATTTGTAAAGTTTCATGAGGCATTTGGAGCCCAATGTGAGTATACAAGTCAAAATTGCCAAATCTGCATCAATCCCCCCTAGGTGAGCCAATCACGCCCCAAATATGCCCAAACAGGAATGACTTGTTGTTGGACATCGATGATATTATTTGGGTTAGTGATTACACCTTGGAATGCATGGATGTGGAAATATGGGTGGTTTAGAGTCTCAAGATGGCATTAAATGCACCAAATCAAGACAAAAATGGACAAAATCCACCTCTAGCACTCCTAGTCAACCAAACTGTCCACATTAAATGAATGGGAGTGCACCAAAAATGATGAGGGAACACATGTGTCTGGTTTACTGAGCTGGAGTGCTCATGTGGGGGTGAAATCCCAAATTTGACTTGGCATTTGTCCAACTAAGAACCCCTAGTCCACCACATAGTGTATCAATGCTAAAAAGAAATAAAATTGAATAAGTAATGTATATAAGGTACTAATGAGTTGTATTACTTTTATAAAACCATCCCTTAATCCAAATACTAAGTACATCTAAAAAAATTATGGATTCCTTGGCAATAATGGCTCAAGTCACCTCAAATACATAATTCAGAAATTACAATTTATTTGTCCATATGAACCGAGGAAAAGAAGGAAAACCTCATGTGAAAAAACCTTCTGTTAAGAATGGAAATGGGGATGGACCTAAAACAAATAAAATAAAATTACCATTCTTCATTAACCCTAACCAAATATCTCGGGTAGGTGAAGGTCTTCTCTGTGAAATCCTTGGTAAAAATATCAGCAGTTTGCTCAATGAATGGGCAATACTGCAGTGAGATCACCCTATCATGCACTAAGAACTGAATGTAATGCATCTGTATCTCAATATTTGTTCTCATCTTCCACTGAACGATATCGGTATATATTTTTATGGAACTTTTATTTTCCACCCAAATGTTTATTGGAGAATCAATTGTGACACCAAATTCCTGAAGAATTTACTGCAACCAAACACACTGTGTAGCAGCATTGACTGCTTCCCTGTACTCGGTCCCTTCTGATGAAAGTGAAATGGTATGTTGTTTCTTAATTGACAATCAAATTTTAACTTCAAAAAACATAAATAAAAAACCTGAAGTTGACTTCTTGTTAGTGGGATCTCCAGCCCAACATGAATCAAAAAATCCAGCTAGTTGAAATGAGGAACTAGCTGTGTAGTGCACTCTAAAATTCCTTGTTCCCTCGACATACTGGAGAATTATTTTGTATAAAATCCAATGGATCTCATTTTTATGGTTCATATTTATTTCTATAACACTTGCAGCATAATACAAATCATATCTTGTGTGAGTGATATAGAGCAAGCTGCCTACTAGTTTCCTGTAGAGTGTAATATCTACCAATGGAGAATTGCAAAATTCATGTATTTTGATGCCAGAAAGAAAGGGAGACTTGGATTCCTTAAACATAGTCATATTGAACTTATTTATCAGGTCTGAATCATACCATGTTTGACTCATCTTGATGCCCCTTACACTTTTCTCAATTTCCAAGCCCACAAATTTCCATAGCAATCCTAGGTCGGTCATGGCAAATTCACTATGCAAAGATGACTTAATTGATCCAATTAAATTGGTGCAGCTACCTGTAATGAGGAGGTCATCAAAATAAAGAAAAATAACCTACAAAATACCATCATGTTTCTGCAAATACACATTAGGGTCTGATTTTCATCTAGTGAAACCAATAGAGAGAAAAAAGATATCCATTTTTGCATACCAAGCTTTGGGGGCTTGCTTGAGTCCATACAAATATTTCTTCAAACTACATACCAATGAAGGATACTATTGGAAAAATTCAGGCTGCTGCATATATATCTCTTCATGTATCTCACCATGCAAGAAATAACTATTAACATCCATGTGGTGCACTTGCCAACCCTTACTATCTGTCATTGCAAGAACTAGTCTTATGGAGTCCATCTTTGCAATCGGTGCAAAGGTATCTGTGTAATCAATACAATGGACTTAATAATATCCCTAAGAATATAATATTGCCTTATTTTTAATAGCATAACCATCAGCTTCAATTTTGGTTCGAAAGACCCATTTGCATTGGACAAGCTTCCACTTGGGAGGAAGGCGAACCTAATCCCATGTATTGTTTTCTTGGAGAGACTTCATTTCTTCTTCCATTGCTGATATCCATATTGGATCATTAAAAACTTGAATATATGTCTGAGGATAATACCAAATCATTATATAACATTTCTCATCAATATCAATTCCACTTGAAAAGTAATCACTACTAGTTTGTGATCTAGTCTTCCTAGTCTCATGGGGATTACATGCCAATTCCCCAGCAGCTTGAATGTTTTTTTCATACCACTTCGGCCTTGATGGTGATTCATATACAAAAATATAATCTTCATACATATTTATATCCAACATATTAGAAAAAACAGAGCATGTATCATGACTTACATCTTCGAATGGTTGAGGAGAGGAGCATTCCCCCAATGCAAGCTCGAAATCAGGAATTAGCTCTTCTTCAAATTTCACACTTCTCTAAAAAAATATATTGCAAGTGGATATGTCAAATAGCTTATATCCTTTATTTTCTTAACCATACCCAAGAATAATTCACTCCTTTCTTTGTGGTTGCAAGGCCTTCCTCTTCTGAGAGGGGATTCTAGCTCATCCTTCAGTCCCGAAAATTATGAAATTTGAGACATTTGGGTTTTGGCCAAACCATGCCTCATAAGGTGTATTTAATTTTACTGATTTATGGAAATATATGTTTTGTATATGCACAGCATAAATAATGGCCTCATCCCATAGCTTGGGACTTATATCCGTTGCTTCTATCATGCAAGTCGCCATCTCCTTGAGATATATATTCTTCCTCTCAGCCAGACCATTTTGATGTGGTGTGTAGGGAGTTGAGTGTTTCATTTTGATGCCACACTCCTCACAGAGGTAATGTAGGTTCTTTTTTACATATTCCTTCCCATTATCAGTCCTAAGGACCTTAATCTTATTCCCACTCTGATTTTCTACCAATGCCTTCCAAATCTCGAAGTGTTCAAACACCTCAGACTTCAATTTGAGGAAGTACACCCAACAAATTCAAGAGTAATCATCTATGAGTGTAAGTAAATACCTTCATCCACCATATGATAGAGTGGTAAATGGAATAATCAAGTCTTAATGCACCAACCCAAGTAGCTATGTTGATCTCCTTACCTTCTCGTTCTCATATCTTTGCTCAGGATGCTTCCCCAACTTCACACCCAATGCATGCTCCACTTGATGATATTTTTTGTGGAATTCCTTCCACCATTTCATCTCTATGTATTTCCTGGAGGTACTTGTAGTTCATGTGACCAAACCTCTCATGCCATAGCTTGAAAACCTCATTTTCATGTGAGAGAATTGCTTGGTCATTGGAAATGGGGAGGAAGTTAGAGAACTTGTACATCCTCTCATGGTGATTTGCATACCCAATTGCAATGACTTGGTATGTTGAGATTTCTATAGTCTCTACAATATCTCGAGTGAAGGTCACTCTCTTTTAATCTCCTGTATGGGTCATTTGATAGATTGACAACAAATTTGCTGCAAGGTCTGGTACATACAATACTTCACTGAAGTAGCCATGCTTTAAGTCAATCCTCCCAATCCCCTTGGTCTGTATTTCTGAATCATCCCCCATTCGAATTGTTGGGCCATTATTAAAATCCATGGAAGAGGAGAGATATATATTCACTACTATATTTCTACAAGCCCCCGAATCGATGATAAAAGATGAAGAGTTAGAAGTACCTTCTACCAAAGAACGACATTTCTCCTTGCTTTCATTCAAACTAGAGGTGCCATCCTTCTTCCTTCTGCTATCAGGGACTGGAATGTTGTTCCTCTCCAGTAGTTGTGCCATGTCTTCAATGGTATTTTTCATTCCTGATCTCTCTATATCCCATCCCTTATGGAAATAGGTGCACTTGGTATTTCCTTTTCCCTTTGGTTCCTTCTCCCTTGAAGGATTCAAACTTCTATCATTGGATTTGGTTTTTTATTATTTCTCCTTCTATGGCAACTTCAAATTTTTAGACTTATTCTTTCACTTTGAGGAATTAAAAAATCCAACTGCTGATGCTTGATCCTTGGTCTTGATGGTTTCCATTTGGACCAGCTTGTCTTGCTCCTGAGTGAGTGACTCCATGAATCTTGCTAGAGTGGGAATTTGCCAGCTTCGAAGTGTTGACTTGCTGAAGTGAAATGTGCTCACAAAAACTGAGAAATATGGCCTCAAATTTAAAATAATTGACAAAATAAATTGGTCCTCTTTCTTCTCAATGCCACATTTCTTTAGTTTTAACACAAGTTACTTAAACTTGGTGAAGAATTCCTAGATTGTGTCATAGTGCGCTGGGCTCAAGCTGATAAGCTCATTCTCAAGCTGGTGACCATGTAGTTCATCAGTTTTACCAAATAATGCCTCTAGTTTTACCCAGACCTCATTGGGTGTTTTCAAACTTTCAATGTGGAACAATATCTCTCTTGAGATGCTCATACACAACAATCCAAATGCCTCATCCAATCTTTTGAAGTACTTGGCTTTCTTAACAACTGAATTTGGCTCCGCCTGAGTGCTCATGGTAACTCTATAAAGCATTTCGCTCTCAACTGAATCACCATATCTTTCTTCCAATCAAATAATTTAAAGGTTGTTATAAGGATGTTGGTAGAATCCATTTCTTCCTACACAATTGTTGATGAATTTTTGCTGAAAGTCCTGCAAAACGACTCGATTTTATCTGGAATTTCACTAAGAAATGTAGCTTAAGACACTTTGAATTGATCTGCTACTCAATAATATCCAACAGGATCTGATACCATGTGATAAATTTGAACCATGAGAGAATATAGGAGCGTTAGTAAATATCACAAATCAAATTTGGTGCAAAACCCAATAAAAACCATGAAATGAGAAGTAATTTACACACACAAATGTGAACAGAACCAGGATAATTTTAACTGTCTAACATAAAAACATGTTATTTCCAAGTTTATATTACATTTGGGAATTTTTGTGAGGATTTGGGAGCCCAATGTGAGTGTACAAGTCAAAATTTCCAAATCGTCATTAATCCCCCCTAGGTGGTCGAATGACACCCCAAATCAGCCCAAACAAGCACAAATTTCTGACCAGAGATGGCTGAGATGATGTCAGTCAATTATTACTCCTTGGCATGTGTGGGTGTGTAAATATGGGTGGTTTAGAGTCTCAAGGTGGCATTAAATGCACCAAATCAAGCCAAAAATGGAAAAAATCCACCTCTAGATCCTAGTCAACCAAGTTGTCCACATTCAATGAATGGGAGTGCACCAAAAATGATGAGGGTGCACATGTGGCTAGTTTACTAAGCTATAGTGCTCATGTGGGTGTGAAATCCCTAATTTGACTTGGCTTTTTTCCAACTAACCACCCCTAGTCCACCACATAGTGTATTAATGCTAAAAACCAATAAAATTGACTAAGTAGTGTATCTAGGGTACTAAGGAAATTGGATTACTGTTCTAACATCTCTGAATGTTGAATTTAATGTTCCAAATTTATGGTTTGAAAATCAATGCAAAATTATAAATATCTTTCGAAATTCTAAAACTGACAGGAATTTACACTTGAGATCCACTTTCTCGTTCAGAGGACCACCCGAAAGTACAAGTGAAGAGGATACTTGTGGCTCAACAATATGCTTCAAAACTTCAAAATAACTATTACCATTGGGATCCAATTTCTCGTTCATGGGACCGCCCAAAAGCGCAAGTGAAGAGGATACTCGTGGCTCGGAAGTTTGAGAATTTATGTGAATTTGATATTAAATGATGGTATGAAGAGTGTCTTAGTGGTGATTACAAGTTGTGTGGAAGGTCATAAATTCCATGTGGATTCAAAATTGGTGTCTAAAGGAATTGATAAATTGAAACAATGTCATGTTCTTTAGTTTTTTTCAACAATTTCCTTATGTCAATATGTGATAAAAAATTGCCAATTTTAGACAAAATTTGGCACATTCAAGAGTGAAATAAATGACTTAAAAGGTAAAAATGTCATAAAATTTCAGATCTGAGCATTCTTTAAAGGAAAACTTTGAATAATACTAAAAATGAACTACTTCTAAAAGTGAATTTTTCCAAGTTTTTATTTTTAAAGAGTTTTCCAAGACTTCAAAAATTGAGGGAAAATGTCCCCAAATTCTTCAAAAATTCTCCTAAAAGTTCATATTAGAATTTAAAAAGGATTTTAGGACGTAAAATGAGGTTCTTCAAACTTTCAAAAGAATTAAATCAAAATCCAAAAATCAGTGATCTCCAAAAATTTCAAACTCAAGCCAAAATGCACACCAAACTTAAAATCCTTCAAAAATATCTAAATCTTGATAAAAGGGAATTATATTATGTCTAAAACCTATGTTAGAACATTCCTAATACATCTACACTAGCAAAAATCAATCACAATGACCAAAATTTGCAAATCTGACCATCAAAAATCAAGAATGGTGGCTTTTTTAAATTCCAACCATATGCACACAAAAATTCAATATTATTCAAAGAAAATCCCTAAAATTTTAACAAAATGGATGAAATTAGACTGAAAAACAAATTATATGACTGTCTAAGCTCTCCACAACAAAATAAATCACTCAAAACGGATAAGTAATGAGGATTTTATGCCCAAAACATGAAGAACCGTTGATATTTTTCACACTCTGGCTAGCGCACCTCTGTTAGGGATGAACAAATTATTGTTGGGGCTCTGTGTAGTCTCTGTAAGGGAGACAGAGGAGGATGGAACTCTGTCTACTCTATACAAAGGCACCAGTAAGCTAGATAAGGGAAAAAAGACATATTTAGACCCAATTTTCTTGAAAACAATAAAATAAAGGGTAGATTTAGGCTAGTTTTGACCTCTAGGACTGAATTAAAAAATTTTAAAAATAAGATCAAGAATTCATCAAAAAATTTGAAAGGAAAAAATGACTCAAAAAAGGGGAAATTCTGAAGAAAACTTGTTTCAATAGTAGATACCCTTAGCTCCCCAGTATGGTCGCCATTCTGTTGGTAGATTTGACCGCGGGAACATGTCTATAGCCTATTTATCCTTAACTACAGGGAGGGTGAATCCTGCTGACTAAAATACATGCAATAAATGAAATTTTATAGATATTTCTAAACTTTTTCAAAGAAGCACTAGTACAAAATGATGAATTAGCTATTACGTGACTAAAAATTGTAGTCACCATAGAGTTTTCAAGTGATTTACTACTAAATCTGAGAAATTTTGATTGACCCAACTATAAGCGACTAAAATTAACAACTAATTTAGTCACCAGTTAACAGATATGACTATATAATTAGTGACAGGGTTAAAATGACTAGCATAAATGACTAATTTAGTCATGGCATAAAAAATGACTAGCTAGAAGAATATGAATTAGTCATTTTTAATTGTGTCATGGAAAATAGCAATTGTGACAATGAAGTGTAAATTTTGTAAATTGTCTACCTTCTATTAATAATATTGGTACCATGCACCTCGATCTTTAGAGATCCAGCAAAGCAATTGCATTAATTTTCTCTTGACCATCTTTATCTCTGCTAGACCATTGAAGTTGTTAGCACTGGAATTGAGCCAAAGGTTGCGGAAGGCCTGCTCCCATGTAATAGAAGAACCACTTTTGAAGAGATAACTAGCCTTCTGCTCTTCTAAGAGTGATATCTCATGAAATATTAACAATGCTAGATATGTACAAGAGAAATTATAAATTGTTTGTAAAATTGGTTCAAACAAGACATAGAACCATTGGGCAATGGAGTCAACAAATGTAACAGAAATAAACAGAACTTATGCAGGAAATTTCACCATAGAGGAAAGATAGCCGTTCAATCACATTCAAATTATAATTGTCTGGTGGAAAGGAAGAACATGAACAGACCATCAACACAAAGCATTGGAAAATGAATTATGTATTAACTTTAGAAGAAAGCTTTGATGAAAATATGAAACAATAGACGAAGCATAGCTTGTATGAATTCCGAACTATTACACACTTATTTCATACATGAAAGAAAACATAATGGAAGAGCTAAACTGGAAAAAACATTCACATAAGAAAGGAAGCAACAGACTATAATATAAACAAAACATGAATCCCTATGTAAAACGTCGACCTCGGCTCTGCAACTTTATCAAAATACTCTTGGAAGCATACACAACAAAATTACATCAGTTTCAACCCCTCCTCCTTCTTCAAGAGGTCTATTTATAATAATTTAGTGCTGAGATTACTCTCTGAAGCAAATCAAAAAAACTGTTTCCAGTCACAATCATGCGTTAATAGTCTAGAGAGTGGAACTATTGCCACGATTTACAGATATGAAAAAACATCATGGAGCAAGTGGGTGGACTAACAGCGCAGAGTTTTCTTTATCCTGGTATGTGAAAGTGATCCTTACACCACCTGTTGGTGGTCAGTTTCCAATTCAGGCTGTTTCATACATGCTTTTCTACCTCCTTTGACTGGCCTGCTTCTTTCAGACCACGTCACTCAAAGGTTGACAAGAAGGCCTGTGCCTTAGTGCCTGACATTTTCCCAGCCCTTCCTTCATCTATTAACATGGTTATATGGGTGAACTAGGAAAAGGGTATCCATGCACTTGATTATGATAAAATTCTTAAGAGTTTTATCATCCTTGTAGTACTCTCTCCCTCCTACGAGGAGGGTTTTATCACAGGACATGTAGCTTGATGTGTGTTCGACCTCCTCCTCATCCTTGGTAAGTTCGTTGACTTGAGATCATAGGGGTGGTGATGAAGAATTCAGACCTCCACTATCCCAGATTGAGCATTCACTCCAACAGCTCTTCCACCATTGTGCGTTGGGACTTCATAGGTCGTGAAAGCCACTATAAGCATTGGATAAATGTCCTCAAGATGTAAAAACCCATGCACCGCACCCTTGAGGGTAAGGATGTGTGGAAACAATTGAATCTCCTTAGGTGTTTAACATCTGTGCCCCAGTGGTTGGTGAGTTCCTGGTGCAGATAACCAGGACGACGAAGAAACACAATTTCATGTTCACCAACCATCAATACCCCTTTTCGAACTAACTTCTCAAACCACATAGCCATGGCTGTATACGAAGGGACTCAACACTTCTCGGGTTTCAACCTTTACCTCTCACCACCTATACATTTCCATACCTCAACAACTTCAGAATATGGAGCTATGTAGGGCAAGCCGAGACGACCTAGAGATGGCCATAATCTTGAATACTGGTCGATGTGATAGTAGCATGTGTGACTCTAGGGTGGGGATCTTCCCTTCTAATGTTCAATTATATTATCTGATATGGAAAAGATTCTAAGAATTTCCCGCGTGGATGCCAAGGTGGTTTCAAGGACTTTGGATTTTACCTTTCTTTCCCTTTCATTCACTATGACGGTGGCACTCAGTGGATTCAGTTTGCAACTTTTCTTAACTTTGTCTAGATGTTTGATTCGTCATTTCAAAACCTGAAATTCTTGTTTCCCTATTGTTTTTTTTATGTGAACCACGTGCTGAACCTATGGAGTTAGGGAAGTTAGCGGCATTGGACAGGAACTTTGCCTCAAGTTTATCAAAGATAGTGTTTGGGACATCAGCCCACCCACCGGGAGGCAGATTACATGTATGAATGTCCCTTCCCCTTTCATCTCTGCACTGGATCTGAAACCTGCAGCTTGGAGGCCTTCTCAGCACTTCAATTTGGGAGAACCTTTCACATCCACCGTCCACATTTCTTCACTTCTGCCACCAATTTATCTTTTCTTGATACAACGCACAACTTTGGATCACAACGTGTTCTTACCCGTTGGTCAGGATCGACCTCTTCGTGCAATCGTCGATCTGAGTGAGTCTAACAACCTCTTTGCGAACCAGGACCATGACATTATCTGTGCTAGTTTGTATTGTGAAAAGGACCTCAAACGTAGATCTATTCCCTTCTTCATCATGACCATTGATATTCGCAGCCAGTACCACTCTTTGCAATCTGAAATCGATATTTCATCCTTGCTAGTCTGGGATACAAAATCGCTTAGGACCATGGATCTCCTTCTAACCTCATCTCCAGCTTCAGATGCTTCCGACCTTTAACTGATTTTGCAATTTGGAAAAGTGGCTTTGGTCGAGCATGTTCACTGTGTGAAATTTTTTTATCTCATTGATCTACCATCCAATCAAACTCAGCCTTCGATTATGATCCTCATTTGATGCCTTCAGTGCACCCGATGTCTTCTCCCTTATCTTGTATCTCTGATCCATGGAATGTCTTGCCACTTTAAATGTTCATTCCGCTAGAGTGGGGCAGCCAATTTATGTTTTCCTTTCCTTAATTTTTGTCGTGGCCTACCCCAGTGGTTGAATGCTATCTCTTATATGCCATCAACCTCCCTGCAAACTCTAAGGATGCTTTTCCAATAATTTTGACAAGATCAAACTTCCCACATATCTTCTACACTCAAAATTTTAATAGAGTGCTAAAAACCGGTTCCACAAGGGATTCCATCCTCCTAGTGAGGGAGCAAAGAACCCCCATAGACCAAGTTCCAAATCCGTTGGGCTATCCCCAATCTTTTCTGCTAAGCCTCCATTCTTCTCTGAGCTGCTGCTTTAGAAAAATTATGTCACTCTTGCAAACCATGCTCTTGACTGCAAACCTGTGCTTATAACTGAAAATGAAAGAAAACTAAAATAGCAATGAAGGAAATGCTTGATGATTTCCAAGCTTATTGGTTCCTACCTACTCTACCTAATTTAGTGCATAAGTTCGATTAAGTGAAATTGAACTTCCAATGAAGACAATCAAGCAACTTTCCTAAGAGTTTTGTTCCTTTTTCGTGCTTGATGAACATCAATGAAATAGATAACAAGGGAAAGCTTAGAATATAGACTGATCTTTACTGTAGAGATGTGACTAGTCATTACCGCTACCCAACCTTTCCATGTACTCTGCTATGGGGTCTCAGAAAACATGGAAACCTCCAGCATATTCTGCACTTTATTCGTGCGAAGGTTGTCTGAAACTCCTTTAATCTGGTGATTTTCTAGGTTGATACTTGGAAGGTTGTAGGAGAGAGCCCACATAATATTTCTGAAACAAAACATCCCTCTTTCCACTCAAAATTTCTGCAACAAGAGCTTCACTTTCTTCATGTGCCTCAGGAGGGGTGTCTTCCTTTTCTTCCACGGAATTGAGTAGGCATATTCCTCCTATATGGGGTGAAATACCTCAAGGAATAACCTTAAAAAATGTATTTATTTGAGGGATGTTGCATCCTTCTTTGTGACTCGACACCTCATCATAATTTCCTGACGTATCAGTGGTCGTAGAGGGCTTGCATGACTACTTCTTTTTATCATCTTCTCTTCCATACGGGTTTTTGGACTGCACCATCTCCCCTTATTTATATTTTTACTTATAGGCTTTAATCATGTGTCGTATTAATTCAAAAGAGGAATAACATAAGGGTAGGCTATCACCTCTAGCGCCTTTATCACCTTTTTCTGCTTTAACCATTTGACTTCGTATTGCAGCTTGGATTTCTCCATTAGTAGGCCTTGGTTCTATAGCCATCCCTTCAGGTATAGCTTGCAGGTACTCTTCCTCATATTCATCATACATAGGCACCCCAAAGTCCTTCTTAAAATCATCCTTTACGGATCCGGGGCTGTGCAGAGTGCAATTTTCAGAAAACAAACCTAAAGGACCATATGCTCCTATGTCGGGATGATCCTCTTTCTATATACCAAGAGAAATATTTAATTGAATAGGGACTTTCCCATTCTACTTGTAGGGCCCAACCAATTTTAATGTATCCTTTATTTCACCATCGTTGTACTGATCTGAAAAATTCTTGGACATCTTAAGGTTTTCCTCAACCTCCAAACAATCAATAAACATATGCTGCAGAGTGGTTGATTTTATTTCCAAAAGAAGCAAGGATAGATCATGAGGAAAGGTGGCTGCATAATAGATATTAGCAGCGTTCTCAAGAGGTTGGACTTCCTTGGGCATGTTATAATAAAAGCTTGCAAACCTTCTGTTAAAACTAGATATGTCCTCACCCTCATGTCTCTTCAAGGAATAAAATTCTGAAAGTATTTGATCCAGTGACCTTCTCCTACCCCAAAGCTTTAAAAAAATCCAAGAAAACTCTTCCCAAGTATTGACAGACTTAGGCTACAAGTGTTTGAAGAGGCAATTGTAATGGTTTTTACCGGCTTGAAAAACTGGACAGAAAATCATGGAGGATAGGAGGCAATTGTAATGGTTTGTACCAACTTGAAAAACTGGGAGAGACCAGGTTAGGCACAATATATATGATATCAACTGAGGTTTCATGAAGTTCACAGGGGTGACCTTTAATGTTGTGAGCCCCTAAGGAAAAATCTAGGTCAAAACCAGATGTACAAGAGGACACAATGCTTTCGGTTCATAAAAAAGGATAAACAGGAATATATTCATACCTCTATTCCGAATGAATCGAACCATAGAAGGTTGTTTTGATAAATCTAGGGAAGGATAAGAACAAACTTACAAGACAAGACAAAGCCACTTGGAAGAAATGAAGACTCGAGCATCTTGACCTTTCACCATGCATTTTTGGGCCTTACAAGGGGTCCATTTTTTCTAGATGGAGCCTGCCCGTTCTTTTCTACCATTTGATTTGTGGGTCATACCACTAGCAGAGTTGCTGAAGTCTGAACCCTTCAAGAGTGGAGTCGCCAAGTGAAAAGTGCTCAACCTTCTTGATGTCTGATCATTGTTCACCATCAATAACCGAATATTAAACCATGCCATTCTAATCCAGGGAAGATTTAAGATCTCTCCCCATCTCTTTCTTTTTGACCACCGGTCCCCTCAGTGGAGTCACCTTCCAGAATTTTCAGTGGGGTCGCTAGGGCAAATGATACAACCTTTGTCACATGTAAGAATAGTTGTTTGCCCACAGAAAATATTTATCCTTTGAATATTTGTCGTTCTTCCCAGGGATGATATTCAATCTCATCCTCGGCAATGGCGCCAGTTTGTTAGCACTGGAATTGAGCCAAAGGTTGCGGAAGGATGACTCCCACCTCTTCCAAGAGGGATTTCTCACCAAATATTAACAATGACAGATATGTACAAGTGAAATTATAAATTGTTTGTGAAATTGGTTGAAACAAGACATAGAACCATTGGGCGTTGGAATCAAGAAATGTAACAGAAATAAATAGAACTTATGCAAGTGATTTCACCACAGAGGCAATATAGCCATTCAATCACAGTCAAATTATAATTTTCTGGTGGAAAAGAAGAACATGAACAGACCATCAACACGGAGCATTGGAAAATGAATTCTGTATTAAGTTTAGAAGAAATCTTTGGTGAATATCTGAAACAATAGAAGGAGCATAGCTTGTATGAATTCTGAATTGTTACACACTTATTTCAGACATCAAAGAAAACATAATGGAAGAGCTAAACTGGAAAAAACATTCACATGAGAAAGGAAGCAACAGACTGTAATATAAAAAACACATGAATCCCTATGTAAAACACCAACCTCAGCTCTAAAAATTTATTAAAATACTCTTGAAAGCATACACAACAAAATTACATCAGTTTCAAGGGTGAACTGGGAAAAGGGTTTCCATGCACTTGATGATGATAAACGTCTTAATATTTTTATCATCCTTGTACTACTCTCTCCCTCCTACAAGGAGGGTTTTATCGTAGGCGACGTAGTTGGGTGTATGTTTGACCTCCTCCTCATCCATGGAAAGGTCGTTAAGTGGATAGCATAGGGGCGGTGATGAGGGATTCAGACCTCCACTATCCCAGACTGAGCATTCACTCCAACAGCTCTACCACCATTGTGGATTGGGACTTCGAACGTCGTGACAGCCACTGGAGGAATTGGAGAAATGTCGTCAGGATGTAAAAAACCATGCAACGTGTGTCTAAGGGTAAGGATGTGTGGAAACAGTTGAATATCCTTAGGTGTTTAACATATGTTCCCCAGTGGTTGGCGACTTCCTAGTGCAGATAATCGGGATGATGAAGAAACACAATTTCATGTTCGCGAACCATAAATACCCCTTGTCGAACTAAATTCTACAACCACATAGCCATGGTTGTCTATGAAGGGACTCAACACTTCTTGGGTTTCAACCTTTACCTCTCACCACTTGTACATTTCCATACGTCGGCAACTTCAAAAGATGGAGCTATGTAAGGTGTTGCCGCCTTTTCACACACCTGGATCACATGGCAGAAATCTTCAAGCCACTCGGTGTGTCCTTGGGGGAAAGTCTCGAGTCAAGGCTATCACCTTGTTCTTGACTCCTCCGTTTAGGCTCAACTCCTAACGAAGCCAAGGGGGGTAGACCCTATTAAATTACTAAGGATGATTTCTTAGTGTAATGATGTTGTACTGAATCAGTTACTTAGGAGTTTGAATATTTTAACTATAAGCAATCAAGATGACAAGATACGAAGATACACACAAAAGCACAAAGTTGATACACAATATAAATATGAAGCAGAAAAGACCAGTGCCTTAAAAATGGAGTCAAAAAAGATCAGTGTGCTTGCATGTGTCTGGAATAAATGTTTTGTGATTGCATCTTGGTACGTTTTAAGTTAAAATTGGAGTATGATTTGTTTAAATTAGGCTTAAGGGGGACTCCAGATATACCCGAGAGTACTTGGAGTATATCCAAAACAAAGCCTATACGGCTACCCGCAAGGAATATGTGGGCTGAAATGGAGTCTCTAGGGCTGTGTTCGTAACGCACCCATTAGGGTGTGACAGAGATTGGCGCCCCGAGGTCACTTTTCAGTAGGTTCCCGCTTCCTTTGGGTATTTTGCCACGTAAAGGTTTGATTGAGGTGTTGGATTTTCACCTGATGGTTTGTTAATTGGGGAAGGTGAGTCCTAATTATGATAGTCACCCAAGTGCTTTTGATACATCTTGACTGATCGGACAAACCACAGCCAAGTGCAGAGCATACACACTGGAGTCTTGTAAATTTTAATAAGTTTTAAAAGATGTGTTCTTGCTTAAAAGAAAATCCTCCAAGAACCTCTTTCGATCCAAGTGGATCTCAATTGGGGAATAAAGGAGGGGTTAATTTTAAAATTATGATAAACAAAAGATGAGAAAATAACACAACTACACAAATGCGGTTTTCTGATTAATCCTACCACGAATCTCTTTCCCCTTGCGGGTCACTCGGGAAATCGTGGGGTAAGTATTATGATTAATTTTGACA